>JBAMAX010000363.1:0-103957 GCA_037043745.1 Chymomyza amoena
AAAAAATAAAAGTTTCGTTAACGACGATAATTATGCGGGGCCTAACTGTGACTTCTGAAATTTTTTTTCAGGAAATTTTGCGAGAAGGGGCGGACGGAACAATAGTGTTCGTGGAGACCAAACGTGGTGCCGATTTTTTGGCATCGTTTTTCTCCGAGACGGAGTTCCCAACAACTTCCATCCACGGCGATCGCATGCAAAGTCAACGCGAGCAGGCCCTGCGCGATTTTAAAAATGGTCGCATGAAAGTACTCATTGCCACATCTGTAGCCTCTCGTGGTTTGGGTAAGTATTAAAGCATTTGTTTTCCAACGGTTGCTTTATTCAAATTGCAAAACATTTTTTTGTATTTTGATAGTCAGTCCTAGTTCCTGCGCTCTAGAACTAAATTTAACTAAATAGGCTTTAACGAAACATTTTGCGTATTGTAACTTTGTTTAATTTTGGGTGGTCTTTTTGAGGTGTCTGTTGTGTAATGAATATTACAAAAGTATAACATTTTTTATAACAAAAATTTTTTTTTATTATTTATTAGTATTTATTATTTGAAGTTTTAAAGGGCAGCTTAATCAAATAATATATTATAATTTTTTCAGATATTAAGAACGTGAAGCATGTCATTAATTATGATATGCCAACGTCCATTGATGATTACGTCCACCGAATTGGACGCACTGGGAGGGTAGGCAACAATGGTCGGGCAACATCCTTCTTCGATCCAGAGCACGACCGTCCTATTGCCGGCGATCTTATAAAAATTTTGGAAGGTGCTAAGCAGCCTGTTCCTGACTTTTTAAAAGATATAGGTGGCGGTAACGGATTTAGCGGATCAAAGTTTGGAGGCGTCGATGTACGCGGCCAGGTAAGTGTGGTAACTTAATATCTATTTGGTACAAGTGTTAATTTTTCTATTTACAGTCTGAAGCTATAAATGATGAAGAGCAGTGGGATTAGTAGATTAGAAGTCTAAAAAAAAAAAAAAATATAAAAATCGGATGATAAGACCAACGTTATAGTATCCAGGCATATAAACCATATTGTGAAATATATTTATTGCCATAATACATCTGACTATCAACAATTAGTCTATAAGCATTTAAAAATATATTACAAATCGGATGAGAGGAAAGAATTTATCTGGCGTTTATGTTTAAAAAAAAATATATTTAGTAGCGCCATAACACAAACACACACACACACACACACATAAGTGTATTAATTAATTTTGTTTGACACATATTAAATAAATGTTAAAAGAGTTGTAATAAACTTCAGCTAAAAAAAGGGCATTTATACTAAACTACAACAGAAGTATTGATGTGATTTAGATTTGGATTGCCAGCCACAGCTGGTCCTGGTCTGTATCTGTAATGTGATGCGTAAGTTATCTTGTGTTTCTGTTTTGGCTGGGAAATTAAAACCGGCTTTTTAAACTTTAGTACTAATCAGTAAAAGACAAAAATAAAAGCAAAAGTTCTCATAGTTTCTCTTGTGCTGCTCGCATCCCTCTTGCAGTGGTGGGTTGCACCCGTGCCCGCTACTGTTATTGTTTTCATTTCAATCGTTCTCCACGGCTTTTCCACAGCCAGCAGCAACATAAGAAATCAATAATATAGAAACTCACCACAGCATGCGCTCTTTTTA
The DNA here is from genome assembly GCA_037043745.1 of Chymomyza amoena. Lineage (NCBI taxonomy): Eukaryota > Metazoa > Arthropoda > Insecta > Diptera > Drosophilidae > Chymomyza > Chymomyza amoena. The sequence goes on from JBAMAX010000363.1 coordinate 1,645, forward strand.
GTTTTCAGTCGGCAGGAACATTGTCTCTCGGCATTCCAAAATGTGCGGTCGCACAAAACGCGCTCTTAGTTAAATAAACCATACACAGAAAATAAATTAATTAAGATTGCATTAAACATTTTAAATGAATTGTAACAATTGTAGAAAATCTAATATCTATGTGTGAATTCCCAAAACATCTCTCCAATTTTCCTTTCTTTTCGGACTTTGCTTGTTGTGTGTAGATAGATGTACGTGTATTTGTGTGATTGGTGCGCAGTCAGGTTTACTATGCGATTGTTTAACCTAAATACAAGTGATTATGAAATAACCAAGTCTTAGCAGGAACAGAGTTGGAGCTTCTTTGGTGTCGGAATAAAGTTAATTAATATCATACTTGATTGCTTCTACTCATATTGAATTCGATTTTAATTATTTTTTATTGCCCGAGCTTTCATGAATTTGATTGCCTGCTTTTCTATATAGGAGTCTACAAGTTCGCACTTAACTGCTTACTTAAGTTGTACCTTTGCGTGTCTTGCGTGAGCCACCACGCACTTGGACTTTACATAATTTAATAAAACTACCAATAACATGAATAGTTATTGAATAGTATATATTCCATGATAATATCTCTACTAGAGTATTATGAATTGTTCTATTTCCTAATAAACTTTAAAATTGGGCAATTTATCGGTAATAGTATGAGTATTTAATAAAATAAGTATTAACGATGTTAGAACTAATAATTGCTGAGAAGCATTTAGAATACTTGTCAACTAGTATGTCTTACGTTGAGCGGATAAAAGAGATACACCAACGTTCGCCTGTCTTTCTGTATCAATGCCTGGATCTTAGAAATGTTGAGAGCTAAAGCAAGCAAACTTTCAGAAATGAACCCAGGATGTAACATTATTTTTTTGATATCGGAGTTCTAAGAAGCACAACTTGTTTTTGTCCATAGAAGAGTTTCGCAGCTTGTATCCAGTATAAAAATGCAATCGCTTTCAAATGTGCTATGATTTTAAGGCAGTGAACTCCAAAATAATTAAATTTGAAATCGTATACACCTAATTCATTTACATGGTAGAAAAGTACGTGTAAAAAACACATGAAGTACAAATTTCGGCAGCTATGTAAATAAGTTAGAAGGGAAAATGCCTTAGATAAATATTTAAAAATGAGGGAATACAAAATAACATACAATTTTTTTTTATGCTACGATTATTATAAAGTGATCATAAACAGAGACGTACTAACACTTTTTTATACAATTCCATTTGAATGCTTATCGTATTAAAGTGAATGAAAACTAAAATCAAAGTGACAAAATTAAAATTTGTAATACTTTCACCTAAAACAAAATATGAGTCAAAGCTTGGAAAGTTTAATACATGGTGGAGAATATACATTCTCAGAACGGCAATTTTCCGAAGATGTCCCCGAGTCAACAGCCGGCGAGGATGCTCCAGGAATTGGCGACGATGATTTCACCGATGATAACTTTGAATCGAATTTGCGACGTCGAAAAGGCAAAATAATATCCTGTGCCAAAGAGACAATTGAAAATGGTGAGTAATTACAATAAATTACAAAATTTATCAGACCTTACAAAGTTTCAGATTGCACTTGACCCATTTTTGTTGATCAATTTTCTATTTTACATGACAAGTTTGCCAAATTATCAATAATATTTTGCAGGTTTCCGGTTATCTATGAAATCGTCGATGTGGTTTTGTTTATTAGGTTTGTAAGTTGGCACACCATACCTTTTTTAGCTATATCTCGACATTGGATATACATAGGCATCAAACGTAAACAGATCGTTGGGAAAAACAAAGAAATACTAGCTATAAACCATGTTACGCATATTATTTGAATTATGTAGTAAAAATAAGAATTTTGCAGACAGATTTCCTAAGAGCTTAAAAAGACCGAAGAGCGACAGTTTACTACCCTGTACCTTTTTTTCTTCAAAAAAAATATCAGAGGTGCCACAGATAACCATTTCTTGTCAATTTCTTTGCAATTCCAATTCTTGGTGCCACAGACTTGATTCCCAACGGTTTTAAATCCGATGACAAAATTGCTTGAGATTTGATTAAAAAACACAATTTATTCAAATAAAATCTTACTTATTTATAAATTTTATTTAATTTCTTAAATATCTTCGTCTTTATGTTTTGCTAAATCTAATGTTTTAATTTATGATTTGCATTCTTAATTATTAAAATCTTTTGTGCATTCGCCTTTCTGTGTCAACGTGCAAAATCTTTTCGAGCAAAGAAGTGGCCACTTTAATGATGGTTAAAAAATGTATTTTTTTTTTATTTTCACTAAGTTGTTATTGGATCACTGGCAATAAACATAATCTTTATAGATTTGATAGTGTACTTTTTGTACTTATTAAAAAATACAGGGTTAAAAAACCAGATACAGAAAATTAGACTATAAAATAAACACAAGCAAATACGAATCGACTTTTTTTTCAATTCTGCAATTAGGACATTTAAACCAGATAGAAGCGTTTTAATATCACATCAAAGCAAACTAATGGAAGGGAGCATACCCTAAAAAAACGTAAAATTATATTTGAGAGTATATTTAGATACGTTTTTATATTTGAACAAACATCAACTCTTTGCTAGTTAACTCGAAGAAAGCTTTCTTCGCAAATCAACTATTATTATACTCCAAACATGTAATATCTATATCGTTATATAACTTGAAATTGGCATAAATACGAATTTACATTAAAAACTAAAATTATTTTTATATAAGTAAAATATACTGAAACGTTTTAATTGTTATTGCAGCAGGAATGCAATTTTCGTATTCGTTTTCCAGAGCACGTCCGAATGATTGTGCAGTATCAATGTGTTTTGTATTTTGATTAGACTAAAAGCTTTCCGCCTTAATTTCGTAATTGAAATTATATTTTATTTATTTATTATTTTTATTTTGTTATTCAATTGCTTTAGTAAAAGCAATCTTCGTGGGTCTTTCGGGGTACCAATTGCCTTAAAATTGAATACGAACATTGATTTTACACAGATAGTAGAGTGTATCGCATAGTCGTTCTCCACCGAGCTAAACGTTGATCATATTCTGTTTTATGCTAATATAAAGTCACCTTATAATGTTATGTTAAATTGAATGTAAGGTGCAAATTGCTGATAATAACGAATCTTCTCTTTTCTTATTTAGTCGATTTGTGCTTACCCAGTTTCTCAATTCTGAATATATTAAGATTTTTTTGCTAAGTATGTGGATAGCTCTTTCGCACTGACCAATCGTAGCGAAGTTCGCTACGTTTTTTTATTCCTAGATGGCTTTATTTTGTTCAAATCAGAATCAGCCATTCTTTGTCAATGGGCGTTTTATATGCTGCACTATAGTGTATCTTTTCAGGGATTGAAACGGAAATGTGCTGAAACGGGCGGATGGGTACAGTGTATTGGTTTTTGGTAATTTGAGTTTGAGGCGTACTTCGACGCACCAATGGTCAAACATTCATTTATACTTTTGTTACGTTATGAGGATGTAACCTTATTGTACAAGTACTCCAGATATATTCTTTGCAAATTGTTGTAAACTGTTCTTCTTCAAAACTTAATAAAGTACTGAAAAAAATGTAAGAGTCAGTATAGGAAGAGTGTCTTAAAGTCCAATTTCACGTCTTTGACGGTATTAACAAATACGAGTACTATATATTTAGTATTTGTTCCCATTTTAGCTTCCCGCCAACTACGCCGAAAAGTTCCATACGCAGGCCATCTTATGACACCGCGGCGCTTATGGCTTAATAAAATTCCGACCCAATGCGATGTGGTTATTGAATTTCCAGAGGATGCACCGGATGAAGCTTTGCGTTGGCTTCTAGCTCGAATTCGCTCTCACCCACCAGCAGGCTTGGGTCTATTAGTCCAGGTGAAAGCTCATGAGAGCTCCCGGCGCAACGCATTCTACGTCAGTGCCCCAGTTAATGTGTAAGTATCAGCAAGATCTACATGATTACAATCTAATCAAGAGCTTCTCTGTTCAGGCTCTTTAAGGCGGCCGAAGAAGCCCGACTGCCCAAACGCTTGCGTGCTGAGCTGGGTGGCGCACTCCGGGAGTTTACTACACGTGAAAGTCATTGCTTTCATCAGCTGCGTAGCGAGGTGGGCAGAGCAGCACCTTTTACATCACAGGAGCGCCAGTGGCTGGTGCTACAAGTGCTGCAGGGGCTGAGAGCCGGCTGCAGCGATATTGATGCACTGCATGGACGCGCCGCTGTCGCCGAGGGTCAAAGTATTGTAGCCGCTTGGCAAGAATCTGGTTTGATAACGCAAGTTTTTCCTCTGCATGAGGCGAGCTCTCTGACACAGCTACAAACACACTGGGTGAAGCAGATTTTTGCGCCACAGCCATTGGGTAAGTTTAAAAATGATTTTTGGCGATACAGCTTTTGAAGATTTTAAAGATTGGGAGTAAACTGTTTTGTTTTTTTCTCAGATGATATTGCCGCTTATTTTGGTGTTAAAGTTGCCCTCTACTTCGCTTGGCTAGGACATTATACTTGCGCCCTAGGAGTGCCAGCTGTTTTTGGAACTATTTTGTACTTCATACTTTGGGGCAAGGGTCAGACAGCACAGGACATGGGCCATGTCTTGTTCTCGCTATTCAATGTGGCATGGGCTTCGCTCTATTTGGAGGCCTGGAAGCGTTATTCAGTGGAGCTGGCATTTAGATGGGGCACACTATCAATGCCGCCGGAACTTTTGGAGCCGCCTAGGCCGCTGTACAAGGTAGTTATTAGAATTCAGGCTACATGCATGAGAGATTAGCTCCATAAACAAACTGGAAGTGCTTGACGATCTGTCTTTCTCCCAAAACCTCAGTTCGAGTATATGTTCATTTTATTCAAGTGAATTGCATAAGTTTGGCTGGCTCCGCCCCGATACACTTATCTCATTCCACTGACAGGGACCCTCGGAGGAGAACAATGCAACTGGTCGTCCGGAACCCAGGGAAGCGTCCCGCCTGGCCACCAGGCAGCGCCTTTCGCTGGTCGGTTAGCTTTCCCATCATTGGATTGTGCCTATGCTTGGTCTTTATTGTGATGTTTCTGACGTTACGATTTCAAGTAAGTCCTGAGCTGCAAGCGCCTGACGTGCACGCGTGCCTGTCCTATCGGTTTTGCTCTCTTCGGTCTACGTCCCTCTGTCCCCCCCCCCAAGCAGCGCACACCCGACACACACAAACACGCACCCCCCCCCGTGACACGTTAAGACGTAGTTCCATCTCAGTTATGCAAGAGTATCTTTTTATAATTTTCTACCTGATCCGCTGTTTAAGCAGCTTTGGAAAATGTGTTTAATTTTTATTTGCAAAGCCAGACAGCGAACAAATAAATAACCCCAACTACGTTGTCCTTATATTCATCACGCCTCATTGAATTATTTTTATTTTTGTTTTCTGTTCGTATGACATTTTATTCGCAGGATTGGCTGGATCGCAATAACATACCCGATAAAGGAATTGCTCAATGCATGTATAATTTGCACAAGGTTTCTATTAATTCACTTACTTTTATAATTATGTATTTTAAATTTGGCTTATGGTTATATATAGTAAATATAAATATATGTTTATTTAGTAGGCCTAGTTCTGATTTTACACGCTAGATACGTTCTAGAAAAATCTGTTTAAAAATCGTATAAAAGACATCAATTAAATCCTTAGCAACTATGAAAAGAAATTGGAAATGGAAATTCCCTTACTAAAAAATTAGGTTTATAAAAATAGTTTTCTTTGCAATTTCATCAGAACAGAATTGGGTGTCAAGAGCTCCAAGATCATGTGGATGGCATTCAATCTCCGATTGAGAGTCAGTCAGTTGTAATTTTTTAAGGATTCGCAAAAATTAATTATTTTATTCAATGAACTAATTGTTATTTTCTTTTAAGGTTTTTGTTTTATATCGTTGTCATACATGAAGTGCGCGTCAATTTTTATTTATTTTATCTCATAGACAAAAAAAAAATACTGAAAAAAATATATTTACAGACCACGTTTTTTGATTTAAAAAATCGTATTAATTATACAATATGGTTACGATTCAAAATATTCAATTTACTTTTTGGGGTCCTGTGACATTACCAATAATACCATATCTGACTCTTACCCCTATGGCCTTAGAACAGAGGTCGGCACGGCACAATATCGCTTATATAGGAATTAGTGCAGTGGTGGGCAGTCTCCCAATTTACAATACATAACTTGCGAAAACAGAGCACCAAAATCTGCAATGTGCGGTTGATTGCGGTTGTTGGGTTGATGCGTCTGAGGGTGTATTTCTTGACGATCATAATATTTTGTTGTAGAAAGATTTGCAGTCAGTATATTTAAAAAAAAACTATAAACTCTTAAAACTGTCAAATCTATTCCCATTGAATGAACTGCGATATTCTTTTTAACTCAGTAATCTGGGCACTAACTTTTTCTGCTTTCTATTATAATAACTTATTCAAATGAAATGATAGAGGATCATTGCGCAGCAGATAAAATATTCTCATTGCACGTGGAAGAAAGGACAGCAGGAGGTGTTGCAAACCAACCACACAGTCTTTTTTTTTTTAATGAAATCTAATTAAAAAAATAAAATTCATGTGAAATATCCGCCATGTCGACTTTGTTTAAAAATTGTCGTATTTTTAATAGATACAATATATACCAGTGCATCTAAAACGGTTTGCCCCATGACTATAAACCTATTATAATATAAAAATTCGTAGTATTAATGACCGGCGAATACTAAATGTACTACATTTACTAAGGGGCTCGTTCCCTTTTTGGATATAACTTTTGAATTTTTCATCAGATTTTAACACTTTTCTTAAAAACATAACGATTTTCGATATCTTATATGTATGTATAATGAGAGTGTAAACAGCGAATTTCCCTCAAGGTAAAATTTCAACTTCATAGCTCTTAAAGTCTATGAGATCCTTTTGTTTATACGGAAAAACAGAAATTGCTATTTCGACTCGGGTGTCGATGCAAATCAAGAATATACATAAATGCTTAATGGGATGTCCCTCGAATTTTTCTGCTCTTTAAATAAATTTGCACGAACTTATACCTTTGGGTAGAAAAAAAAAACTCACAATAAATATGAGCAGTAGATGCTTGCTATTTTGGTATTAATTGTTTTGGGTTTTCTATAAGTATGAATGGAAATTTAATCAGTCAATTATTCTTACTTTTTAAGTTTTCAACAATTTCAGAGTAATTGTTTTTATTATTGAACGACATTATATCTCATTATTGTTGTTTTGAATTAGGATTGGTGGGACTCAAAGTTGCCCGAGGAAAGTGTTCTCTGTTGCCTGAGTGTAATACCAAAAGTTTTACTGGCTGGCGCAATAACTCTCATGGATGATGCCTATTTTAAGCTGGCGGTTTGGCTCAATGATCGGGGTAGGTAAAAGTTAAAAGTTTATAATAAATCTACTAAGATGTGCTTGCAATATAGAAAATTATCGTTTGCAATCGAAATACGAGAACCATTTGATAGCCAAAGTTGCCGTCTTTCAATTTGTGAACTCGTTCCTGTCCCTGTTCTACATCGCTTTTTATTTGCGAGATGAAGACAAACTTAAGGAAGTAAGTGACACCTCAATTAGCTTAATATAATATATAACCAAATTCATGATTACTGCATATCTAGCAATTGGCTGGCCTGCTCATTTCGCGCCAAATTATTGGAAATTTACGAGAGTCAGCCATACCATATTTTATGGAGCAATGGAAACTGGCAAAACTTAGCTTTAATATGTGGGGTGCCTTAAGTCCTACGCAGCACGTGGATAGAAGCTTGGCAGGCGATTTGTCTAACCCAGATCAGCCTAAGTCCGAGACAGATACGCCCACAACGACACAGCAATTCAAGCAGCCAGAGTCCAATAAACGCAACATTGGACAAGCTGAAATTGAGAGCTCCTTATATAAGGTAAAGTATTGGAAACTTGAGTACGTGCTAACCTCTTCTGATCACTGACTTATAAATGTAGTATGACGGTACCTTTTCGGATCACCTGGAGATGCTTGTACAAATGGGCTATGTGGTACTCTTCTCAGCTGCCTTTCCTCTTGCAGGCATATGTGCGCTCATCAACAATCTCATGGAAATTCGATCTGACGCCTTTAAGCTAGCCCATGTACACCAGCGACCTTTCGGACAGCGGGTAGCCAATATAGGTACGTGGCAGAATGCTCTCAGCATACTCTCCCTGGCCGCGGTGATAGTAAACTGTGCGCTAATCGGTCTGTCTGGCCAGGTCTCGCGCTTATGGCCTGGTCTTACCACTTCTCAGACGATTGTATTAATTGTTACTTTAGAGGCAAGTTTTTCTTACTCAATTTAATTTTTTTCGATGTTTTTTTCAATACTTTACTCAATTTGCAGCATATTATGTTGGGACTACGACAAGCTCTAACTTGGCTTCTGCCAGAATTACCCTCTTGGTTGGCAGCTGAAATAGCACGCGCTGAGCATTGCCGCCGTGAAATGCAATGCAAGGGTACCTCACCACGGCCAACACCGCCCACACCACCGTCCACTACATCAACACAGCCGGAACAAGAAGGTACTGGCGTCGAAAGTGGGACGAATACTACACAGGATCAATCCATAGAGAGCCAAGTGGCCGAGGATATGCTGCTCTATGGCGACGAACTAGCCAATTATGGTCTGCAGCGCAACATTGAAGCGGATGTTAATATATTTGAAAACCGTGACTCTTCACCAGACTCACCGCCATCGCAGGTAAATGAAATAAGTGTTAGGATTCACTAAAAATGTATACACAAACACTAATTTTTAATATTGCAGACAAGCACCATTCTTATACGTCCCCTTCTTGAATCGACGCCACCGCAGGGAGGCGCCTCACTAACCAACTTGCATCAGGATATTTTTGGCGGGTCTGTAAATGGAATTATTAAATTCAGAGTTTTATGCTAAGGGTCATAGATAGCCTTTATGTGGTTTTTAGCATTATTTTCAATATCTCTTTTTGAACAACTTCTTTAAACAATAAAAGACGCCAATAATTTTAGATAACTCTAGGCTAAAAATGGCTTACGTCAAAGTCGGGCCAAATTTGGTGACAATATCTTGCATATTTAACCGATTTTTATATCAAACTTGGTACAGTGCTTGGAAATTATAGAAAATTTTGATTGCCAAATTTGGTGACGATATTTTTATAAGCGAACGAATTATCCATCTAAAATTTTTGATTTTTAGATCATATGGGAACTACATGATACTAAACCCGATATCATAACAATAAAATAAACTTGTCTCCAATCTGAAAGTTTGGTTGGACGGACAGACGGACATTCTCTAATCATAGTTTTGGTAACTTCCAGAGCCTCCAACGCCACTTTCTGTATGTTACATCATACAAATTCGGCTTGCACAAACTTAATATATTCTTTGTACCATATGGTACAGGATATAAGAAAAAAGTAAAATTTCTCCATCCACAAAATTCGAGTGAGTCCAGTGCCCCCCGGAAACGATTTATCAATTGAAAAGTGCAATGTAGCCCTATAAATGAAGTGATCATTATCACAAATGGAAATTCTGAAATTCTGTTAGTTCCAATTGTTTAATTGTCTTCAGCTCAACTTCTTTGCTTCAATACATTTCTTGTACAATAACTCATCTACAGTTTAGAACTTGCTGAATTTGGCAATAAAATAAGAACATTGCTGAAAGCTAGCTTTACATATAAAATCAGAGTTTAGATATTCTACTGAGAGATATTCAACTGAGAAATTAAAAGAATAAATATATAAATATGTATAAAGGAGTTTGACTCGAATATTTAATGCTTAGGAAAACAATGGCAATGACCTTCATTCTAAGTTGAGAGTTACAAATTAAGAGGGTTCGTAATTGAAGTTAGTACCCGTCACCACGAAACTTGTAATATATGTGATTTTTTATTAGCGAAGTTGTTGAAAGCGCGAGAAAAAGGTTAATCAATCTTTTATATATAAGATTCATCATGCAGCCGTTTTCTCGCATAAAAGTGTGGTCTATTAAGAATAATTTTTAATAATAAGTTTGAATAACATATAATCTTGAATGCTTCATTCATCCGAGACTATTTTATTCTATTAGTAATCATTTTTAATAATTTAATTTCTAGGAAGTTTGAATAGCACATAATCTTAATGATACAATTCTTCAATTAAGCTTCATTCATCCGATAATATTTTATTTTACGAGGGGTGCCTTAATTTTTAAAGGCAAATCTTCCAAAATTGTTTTCGCGAAAACGATGAAAATTGGTTAAGCCATTTAAAAATTTAATTGCAATCGAATATCTCAAAGTCCGCTTATTGGTTTATATAGATTTTTTATAGAAATCGATGAATTATATCACATATCCATTGTAGGATCTTGCGGACTCTATTGCAATATAAACAAGTCTACATTCGGCAAATTGAGACTGTGTCCTTAGAAAGTGGTTTTAAACGGTAAGAGCTTAGTTTCTAAAATGCTTGTAAAGATTTCTTGAACTATAGCCAAAAATTACAAACTTCACACCCCTTTACCTAGTCAGGCAAGCACGACTGTAGTATTCGTAAATTTGAAAAAGTAAGTACTACTACTCGAAATTGGGACGTATGAAGGTATGTTGTAAATAGTAGCGGGCTTTTAAGCTATTGAAAACAATGTTTAGTGTGATAATAGAACCGAACGGCAAAAGTTTATTCGAGGGAATGAGGCCCAGTAAAAAATTCTCAATGTAAGTTACAAATAGACTATAAGACGGTGTCCGGTACAAGCTTAAAGAAAAGGGTTGCGAAGGCAGGCTGTCTTGGCTTATCGGTTTCTTCAATTTTTCTGATCTTTCTTGGGGCTTTACTCGTTTTCTTTTTTGTATTAAAAAAAATTTGTATATACCGAGAATGCCCTCACTCAGGGGGTCACACAAAATTTGTTATTACGATTTGTAAGTATTTATTATCAACATCACAATTGTTATGTCGGTATTTTATTGTATGCATATGAACTATATTAAAGGTAACCGACCATCACATACAATTTTTTCAAATTTGCAGATCGAATGTATACAATTAACTATATCCTAATATATCCTTAAATTACAGCCCTTCTGCCAGCACAGTAACTGGATATGCAGTGCGTTGCCACTCAATGCATATACAAGAGATTCCGCCATTTCGTAAGAAATCCAGCGATTCTGCTGATCACACGGGAAGCAGCACTAGCAGCAGTCCCCAACGTGCCTCTTTGCGCCAGCAGGTGACCCAGCAACAACCCACAAGATTACCAGAGATACCGCCCTTTAAAGCAAGGAAAATATCAGCCGAGAGCGCTACGCCTTTGAACATAAGTGTAAGCTATAAAGTATGTAGTCTTCTTAGATATAGGCGAATGTCTTTGACTGCTCTTGTTTTGTTTCGATATTATCTTAGTCAGGATATACGTAATGGTTAATCCGTAAAAAAAATAATCCATGTTTTGTACAAAAAGAGAATTACCCTCATGCGAAAATCGTTATTTAAAAAGTATGAATATTCTGCAATAACATATAATTCTATTTCCTTTCGATTTTAATATTAAAAGGATAAACTGCAAATAAAACTCCATGCACCTGAGTGGATGTCACGCTTAAAAGTCAATGATAATGTAAATCTACGTAGAAGCATAGATTGTATAGCCAAGGTAGCAACAATTCCTTTAGACAATATATTATTAATAAACAAGTACATTAGTTTATGTTATTAACGCTTAAGTAAACTTACATATGGGTACCCGACATATTGCAAATTCGATCTTTTGGATAGGTAGCTTATATAAAAGAATATAGAACTAGTTCTCTATTCTTTGCTTATATGTATTTACCTCGCAAAACCGTATTCCGAAAATTGATCGATATGCCGACAAAGAAACATTTAGTTAGTGATTTTTTACTGTGTATTTAATTAAGCTTAAGACCTGAACTAATAATTACCTCAGTACATTAGTTTAATGTACATATATAGACAAAAAAAAAAGAAGTGTGAATTTTACATGTGAAAGAGCTTGGAGGTATTTGTATCACAACCTCAAAACCATCGTTAAAAATCAGGTTATCTCAGAACTCATGGCTACTGCGTCTCTACTTTTTTTCACCACTTTTTTGTGGGCCTATGTTACACATAAAAAATGTAAAGGCGTAATCTATATTAAGACACTTAAGCTTCTGGAAATTAGAATTTGCAACTATTTTGGTTTTTTTTGGGAGTTGGCAGGACTGTCCTTAATTACTATGCCAAAAATTCTGTCAACTAGTTTGCTTGCAGCAGCTGTAGAAATCAGTTTGATAATTTGTATCAAACTTTGTTTTTAACCAAATTTCGTGTGCGGAATCGTTGCGAACGTTGGGAAAGGCTTATAGTGAAACTGTTTTGTCAAAAACATCTTCCGCTGACGATAACATTTAAAAAGTGAAAGAAATCGTGCTCGACAATTGTCATACCACCGCTGGTTTTTCAGACCTCGAACCGGTCAATTTGGTTGTTAAAAACCACATGAAATGAATTCTAATGTCAATTGAAATTCCCACTATGCGATATTAAGCTATTTTCGAAGAAATTGATGGATGTCGTGAACATCTAACAGATCGAATTTAAAGTGACATGTCTCATGTAATTGGACCCTTAAAAACTTTATGTATTGTTGGTTGTTTAAGCATTTTAAAGCTCGTAGAGAATTAGACAAAATAATGCGTATTTGGCTGACGGAAAATACCACTGCCTCCCACTTATTGAATGGCTGTTTGTTTTTTATTGACTACTACTTATATATCTAGTACTATATTGTTATATCGAAAATATAAAAACTCTATCCACTATTGGCTCTTTTTTAATATTATATACATATATTATAAAAAATACATGCATACATATATAAATTTAAGGGATATATTCAAGGAATAGGCTAGTCACAGTGTATTGTTGTTTAAGTGGCATGACAAAGCTTTAAAATAAGAGTACTTGCATGCTGAGTGGTAATCCTTTTTTGCTGCTTATTCAAAGCTTTCAATGTTATATTTATGTATCTTACTTTTTTCACTTGGAACTAATGAAATTATAATATTTATATTTACATATGCATGGGTGTGATCCATCCACATTTTGTATTAACACACACTGCCACACTGATACCTGATATGCTACACAAGGAACTGACAAGCAATATAGATGCCACAGATATTTTAAAGCCTGCCCCATCATGGAGCAATGTTGCGTTAAAAACGGGCGGACAAACAAGCGTGGCCTTACTTCCGGCCACACAGAAACAGCCGCAGCATATTGTGGCCTCATCATCTTCATCATCTGGTGGTGGTGGTAGTGTCTTTAGTCCTAGTGGCACTGGGCAAACAAACAGCAGTATGACCAAATCACAGTCTCGTCCAAGTGTTGGTGCGCTTTCGAATTCGTCTTCAAACTCATCTCAAAAGCAGTCACAGCAACAACAACAACAGCTTCAACTACAGTCTCAAAAGCAATCGAAGGAAGAAAAGGAGAAAGAAAAAGAAAAGGAAGATGCACAGACGCTAATGGCATCTACATCAGCTGTTAATACAGACGACGAGGCAAAAGGTGAGCGAGCATCTATGCAGACAATCTTTATTTTCTATTTAAATATTAATTCACTTTAAATACTTGCAGCTGCGGAGCTGGCTGCCAAGAAGTCTCGCCTTAAACAAAAATTGGTCAAGAGTGCTCGATCTGTTGCTATATTTTCTTTAAAATTAAAGGAGCGTCGCCAGAGGGAGGCTGAAAAAGCGGCTACTATAGCTGTTGAGCACGCAAAGGTATTGACAATATATATATATATGTATATACAAGGTGTGTTCAAAAAGTAAGGTAATGTATGCTACTGTCAACATTTCAAGTGTTATTTAATTTTATTTTTTACACAAAATTTGATGCAAATCCGTTTTCGATAGCAAAAAATCGCCGAGCACGCAAAACACTTATAACCTCACCACCAAACAAAAAATGCCATTCACTTGAAATTTGGTACACGGAAGAGTGTACCAACACAACAAAACAAAAAAAAAAAATCGAAATTACGTTGCCCGCGAAATTTGAAAAGTTTCCTTACTTTTTGAACACACCTCGTATATATTTATATATCTTATATCCTAGCATAATAGTACTTATTAAAAGCAAAACAAGTTGTAATTGACCATATGACCATATTGATAAACACCAAAGCCAAGCCAATACAGTAGTGTCCTAGCTGATAAGACCAAAAGACTAAGGTTTAAAAATTATACCAATAGTAACGTGCAGTCGAAACGTAGACCAAGGTGTTAATTACATAAAGGGCTAGACGCAGACGCGTCAGAATTTACCCATCATTAAAAGTAGAAAGGCGATATACAGGCTTAACGATATTTCAGTACATTTAACAAGTTTTTGTTGCGCGCAACAAAAATCAAATAAAATAATTTAAATTACAACCTAAAATAAATAAAGCCAGCAGAAACATTAATGTGTTTTAAAATACGTCTGTCTAGGCACACTAAACAGAGCGATAAATATGGGCTCACACAAACTCTTCGACTTTTTTTGGGATTATATATTCATCCAGCATTTCAATGGCAAGGCATGCCATTATTATATTATTATTATTGACGTCCATATCAAACTCAAATCAGGACTGTAACTTAGCCTTCTTGAATGGTAACCTTAGATACAGAGCTTTCTTTTAAAAACTTTTGCCTTAATATCCATATAAGTAGATGGTAAATATATAATGTATGTTTGTTTTAAATCGTAAATGGAGCATAGACGAAATAGAAGAATGTCTTTTCTAAATTAAAATTTAGGTGAAAATGTTTTCATATAAAATTATGTTAGTATGGCTGCCTTAAATTTTACTTCTTATTATTTCTCATAAGGATATAATATATATTTAATATTCCCCTTAGGCCCTCGCTAAGCTACCACCTATGCCGCAGCCCGTCGGCGGAGAACTGTCGCTAATACCCATCGAACAACTTATACAAATTGAGGATATTAAACCTGCGTTAAAGCCCACAACGACATCAACTACTAGCAGTACCAGCCATGTAACGAATTTTTCGACGGCAACATCCTCTGCTGGTCCACATCAGCATCATCATCCGAACTATCCACATTCAAACACTGACAACTAATTTATAATTCAATGGATAAATGAACTCTACTTACTACTAGCTGTTAAGACGTTTCTAGACGCTTGTTGTAAATAATTTTATATGCACCTTCTAGATGTCTAAATGTATTGGAGGAATTTGCTGAAATTTCGGAAATTTTCAGAAAATTTTATTTATCTTATGCCATCACTTAGAGTGGAGCTGTTTCGACATTTATTGTGGCATTAGCACCTAAATTATCATTTACTAAACTATACCAATAGAAATCGAAACTGTTATAAACAAAAATTCATAATGACTTAATGCTTATACAGTGCTTTTCACAGCTATAGGACAGTCGGAAATTTTTTTTAAAGTGTAAATATTACGGCTCTTAAGCACGATCCAACAAAACTTCCTTTTACAAAAACAACTACCTAATATTGGAGCTTTTAATTTACCATAAGGTTATTGCACTGTTGCTTCACACGATGCTTCGCAATAGCTTATGCATGGATATGCCATTTTTGATGCAATTTTTATAGTTTCATTACTATAGGACAGTAGTCTGTTATAAGGAAATTAAGTGTAATGATGGCATAAATATATATTATTTTAACTTTAAATCACTTTTTGATAATTTTATGATAAATCAACGCAATGTGTGAATATTAATTTATGTTAGAGAGACCATATAATAGCGAAAAACAACGTGGGCAGAGAATGGTGCATATTTTATTGAAAAACATATGAACCGATAACATAATTATATTTGGAATTTTTTTAAAAACACTGAGAAACAAGTAAAAAATAAAGTAAGTAATAAGTGAAAACGATATTCGCGAGTTTATCTACTTGAATTTAGGCGTTGTCCTGTTAAAATAAGAGGATTTCGCCTAATTTTTACAAGGGAACGGTATCAAAACGCTCGGACTGACATGTTAGTAATCGCCGCTGCTCATTTATCATCATTTAAGATAAAGTTAATAGAGCATTGAGGATATAACTTGCTTTAAATGCGCCCGCACAAAAACCAAGCCGCTTCTAAAATTTCGCCAAGAAAAATTTTCTTTTATACTTTGGCAAATCCCTCAAATAGTAATTATATTCGCCAGGACTACTCAAACTCAATGATTTCTTATTGGAAAATGTAAAAACAATCAGCCTTATAAGGAAAATCTTTAAAAAACATGCACAAAAAAAATCACGCAAAAGCGCGCCTATTAAAAATTAGTTACAACTGTGAATTCAAAGCGGGCATTTCTTTAGTGGTTCGAAATTTGTACATCCAGACATGCGGCTTTCGTGGGCACTTTTGCACGATTTGCTAAATTGTAGTTTTGGACACTTTATGGCCCACTACTGGTATTAACTCTGAGCAAGGAACTGAAGAATATAATTAATTTTTTAAGATTTTTACCACTCCGAAATCGTACCAATAATCTTTTAAATATATTTTTTTTTATTTCTCGATGTTTCTAAAAAATTACAAATTCCAAATAATTACGTTATCGGTTTATATGTTTTTCCATAAATCTATACCAATCTCTGCCCCATGTTGTTTTTGGCTATTATATGGTCTCTCTACCATAAACTAATATTCACACAATGCTTCGATTTATCATGAAATTATCAAAAAAGTGATTACACTTAATTTCCTTATAATAGACTACTGTCCTATAGTAATGAAACGATAAAAATTGCATCAAAAATAGCATAGCTATTGCGAAGCATCGTGTGAAGCAACAGTGCAATAACCTTACGGTAAATTAAAAGCTCCAATATTAGGTAGTTGTTTTTGTAAAAGGAAGTTTTGTTGGATCGTGCTTATGAACCGAAATATATACACTTGAAAAAAAAATTTCCGACTGTCCTATAGCTATGAAACGCACTGTATATCATGAAAATGAGCTTTTATGTCTTTTATAATTTTCTCGAAATTTTTCATAGTTTTTCTACTAATGATTTATCTTAACAAGGTCATTGCATAAACTAGTACCTGTGAGTAAATCTAAAAGAATTCTGTGCAATTTTATTTAGTACTCGCAGTAACAATTGCCGAAAAATGGTAATAAATGTATTTTTTAGAACTTGCTGCTGGAGTTACATATTAACTTAAACGAAATTAGCTAATAGTTATATAGTTTATAGTATAAGCAAAATGTGTTAAAAGTTGCAATTAAGTTGCTTTTATTGTACAATCATCACACTACAACTAACTACAATACATTGGGAGCTTTGTGCTTAAATTGCGTCCAAAGTTCCTTCCATATGCATATATTATATACATATAATACAATACGAAACTGTATTACTTACATGTACTTATTGGTGACAACGATAACCGCCGCCTTTTAGTATTAAATTTACAAAAGAAAAATCAAGATGCAGCGTTTATTATTATGGCGTATAGGATCGATCACTTTAAAATATTTTGTTATTTTTAAGGTTAGTTTTGAGGTGAAATAATTAGTGCAGATAAATGTTAGGCGGGTATTCACTTTGTCAGTGTTAAATGCATAAACTCGAGAATACCCGAGTTTAAGGATGTGAGCAACCCATGCAAAGAGGTGCAAAGGTAAAAATTCCTGATTAACAACGTAAGAAACAATAAGCAGCTGTTTACGTCAGTCACACGGCGCGCTTTGTTGTTGTTAAAAGAAAATCGTTATGTGATAACTTTATTTAAAAGCAATTTTATATTTGACGGGTGTTTACAATCAGTTTTTTATTTTTTTAACACAGTATAAGAAATTTGTTCACCCTTGTAGATGTTGGACGCAAGTCAATATATGGCAAAGCAAAGTTGTGGTCCCAAAATAGTATTCTTCTTCTTATATTATTATATATTTTGAATTAACTTTTTTCGCATATTAGTATTTACTTTTAAAAAATTGAGTCTGGCCCAAATGTTTATAATTTATCTTATATTATTAGCGCATTTTAAAATTTAATCGATATTAATTCTCTCTTGTTTATTTATTCATTTTTAAATAGTTTAGGTAATTGTAAAATTTTATATGCCGTCTATTAGAGAAAATTTGGACCGGAGAAGTTTTATTGTTAATTATAAGTGCATTTTGTGATTACATTTAAATCTTTAAATTGTGTTTAATGGGATTCTGGGAAAAGAGTCGTAATTTCGAAATTTTTCTGTACAACTTCCGAAGTTTCCAAGTGAATACTTTAAATATTGCAGCCTCGGATGGATAGTAATAATATTAAAAGTTAGGAATAAATAACAAAAAAAAGCCTGGTCTATATAAAAAAGCTGAAAGTAAGTGAAAATGAAGAAGCTTACTGGCTTTGAACATAGAATAACTTTATAAAATTTGTTGATCTGTGTAATCAAGCATTTTTGCATATAAGGCAGGGACCGTAATTCTTATAATATTTAAAATAAAGATCATGAAATAATTATTATTTTTTGATTTTTTCATTCGAATCAAATTTTAACTCTTATTTTTAATTTAAAAAATAAAAATCAAAAATAAAAATTATTGAGCAATTTTTATTTAAAAATTGAAAATAAGAGTTATTCTGCAATTTTTGGTAATAAAAATCCAAAAGTAAAAGTTACTGGCGTAATTTTTATTTTAAAAATGTTGAAAATAATTTTCTTATTGTGGCATCCTTAATATTGATCCTTCAAGAACATGTAAGGCATCAACGGAAAGGTCTTGAAGTGTGCTACACATAAATGTGCAAACCATTATTGTGCGCTCCTTGGTTCAAAAGATATTTAAATTCAATTTTTATTTTCAATTTTTAAAATAAAAATTACGCCATAACTTTTATTTTTGATTTTTATTATAAAAATTGCAGAGTAACTCTTATTTTCAATTTTTAAATAAAAATTGTTTAATAATTTTTATTTTTGATTTTTATTATAAAAATTGCAGAATAACTCTTATTTTTCAATTTTTAAATAAAAATTGCTCAATAATTTTTATTTTTATTTTTTATATTAAAAATAAGAGTTAAAATTTGATTTTTTGATATAAATTAAAAATAAAAATTTATCCCTTTTTCGAAAGGTCCTTTAAAAAAAATTATAAATTGATGCATGGACTTTCATATAAGCCACTTTTTTCGCTTTGATTTTTTTCATAACTATAACTCTTATTTGCGATCCCTTATATAAGGACTAGTATGAATGTAAGTCTTTCAAAAAATTAGTATTGTAAATTGAGGCCTAGTGACTCTTCTATACAATAAATGTTAATGCAGTTTCATATTCAACAAATCTGTTCAAAAAATATTCAGATTTCAAATCGTGCATAAAGGACACCTAAAGGAAAATCCAAAAATTATAAGATATGCAGGCCTGTTCTAGATTTCGACTCGTTTTGAAAAGTCATAACGAGTGCATTCCGACAAATGGTGTTCTAGATTTCGACCGAGTTCGAATCCACTTCGAATCGTTTTCATTTGGACCCGAAGCAGCTGTGTTGATTATGTTTGTTTATATGGCGCCAAATTGGAAATGGAAGCCGGCTATCATACAGCAGCCGTCTTTTAAAAATGGACACGTAGTAAAAACTTAAGCAATTTTGTAGTTTGCATTTTAGTTTTAAAAGTACAACATACAAATTTTCGCCAACTCTATGTGTTTATTTTATTTTAGGCAGCAGTTTCGGAGTCACCATCAGTAACTTTTCTGCTACATTCCGCTTTGTTGAATTTTTGTTAGATTATTTTCCAAAAGCATTTCACAATTGTTTTGGTCAAGCGGTTAATTATTATCGCTTAAACAGGCACATTTCTTTCTCACAGTCATATTTCCCGTAGTTGACATCGTTGGTGCTTGCAAATTTGCCAACATTTGACAACGTTGGTATTGTGTTTTGCTTAGCACTTCCATTTTAGCTCCTTCAAAAATGTATTACTACAATTAACTAAAAAAAATCATTGTTGTTTGTTTAAAAAGTGCCTCAAGTTTTCGAACATCCATTTTATTAATTTAATTTTTCTTTCTGCCAACATCTTTCTGACAGACAAACATTTTTTATTTATTTTGTACAGATTATTTTATATACATATTTGAAGCCATCCATTAATAAAATTATCTTCGAATTTACTTGTGCAACACGACTACACGACTACACAATGCACATTTCGAAGATTTGTTTTGTCTAAATCCAGAACACCTTACTTTCATTCCACTCGTTTTGGTTTTGCATGTATGCACAATTTTAATAGACATTTTTTGTAATAAAAATATACAAACTCTTCATAACGAGTAAAATCTTGTCGGAATCGAAATCTAGAACACCCTTCATTTCGATTCCGACACTGTTTGTCGGAATCGAAATCTAGAACATGCCTGATTATCTATATCGACTTCTCTACTCACCCCCTTGTGCTATCTTCTCTATGTTAAGGGGCCGTACCCAAATTATGTGATAAAAAAATCGAAAAAAAATAAACAAAAGACTCACTATTTCTGGAACCAATAAGGTCGTTTGCCTACAAAATATTTTGAGTACGTGACACATAAACGTATAGACCCGCCCTCGGTAGAGTGATAAAGCCACCCCCCGAAACGGGTCTCTCTCCGCTGTTAATTTTTCGAAACACTGTTCGTAAACAGTTCTAAAATCTCCCTTTTATTTCTTAAAACTACAGTTATGAATTGTTTAAATTGTAGAAAATATGGAAATATTGACAGTGTTGCTCAGTGTTTGTCCTTTTGCAAGAGATATTCGAGTATGTTTTATAGATAATTTCCGAACTTTTAACACCGGCTTGCAAAACAGTGTTTAAAACGCAAGCTAATTAGTGATACGTGTGGAGCGCGCGTTTCAGCTCGGGCAACGTACTGCAAGCTGTCATATACATGCACAATGTTATCAAGAATTTAAGATCAGAAAAATCAAAGTGAAGAATACTCGTACGACGTTGAAGTCACCAGCAACAGCGACAGTCGCTAATGGGGCACAAGTGTGGTGAAGACTTCTTGACCCCTGTTGCTCCCTGGATCCGTGGGGTCTATAAAACATTATGAAAAATGTTGTTGTTATATGTAAGTAGACACTCTATTAGATTTGAACGTAATGATTAAATCAAGGGAATTTTATAGCTGTTGGAAAGTTTTAGCTGCCCAACCATTATCCTTGACCTTAAAATGCATGCACTATAAACAGAAAAACACGTTGCAGTACATATATTACATGTGTATGTATGTATATGTATATAATGGAACAAAAACAGCAACACATTCTGCTAGCTTGCGAAATTGTAAACGACGGCCATCCAATACCATTTTGTGAATTTATTTCACAAGGCGAAACTTTGAAGTACAGCGCTAAACGGTGCTTTCTCGAGAGATTGAGAGAAAGAGTAGAAAAACATGAGCTTGGGGGTAAATATGGACAAGACGGAATACCGTCTATATACAAGTAAGGCGACGACACCTCGTGGCTTAGATAGTTACAACAAGGATTTCGGAACAAATATTGACGGTTCAAGTTTCGTACATTTTAAAACTAAATTACATAAGTGCCTTGCATTCAGAACTCTGATATGCAAAATTTGCTTAAAGACATCTTAATGTGCGTGGTTTCCCCAAAGAGTAAAAGTTTACTATTCTACACAACGATGAGTGTAGCTTCTTCGCAGAAAGTTTTATTAACAACCTGGTTGTAAGGGATCTTCTAAGCAAAGTTGTTAAAATGTAGTCTTTTTGCCTACAAGTCCTGAGGTTTTCGACTAATTTGTAGGCGAGAGGATTTTTTTTATATCTAGTGTTTGGGAGCCTTTTGTTCGTGCGGAGAGACGGACGGACTGTTCTTGCTGATAATGACCTTTTTTTTGTGTAGCATACATAAACTTGCACCTAATTGTATTTAGATATATGCAATAGATAAAATTATATGAATTTTTGAGTTGTTATTTAATTCTTATTTATGCCACCTACGATAGCCATAATAAGATTGATGGTCTTTAATTTATGTATATCTCAGGAATGGTAAGAGCTAGTGCAACCAAACTTTCAGATTAGATGCCTTGTTCCGGAAGACAAGATTATTTTATTTTTTTTTACCGCGGGGCTTTATAATAGAGCTTCTGTATATGTACAAACCTTGATTGCTTATAAAGATATCCACACCCAAAAGGTTTGGTAGTTTTTTATGAGTTTGCCAGCAATGCACCAAATATGACTATACCATATAACCGTCTTTGATGCAAAATTTTACTGTTTTTTTTTGCTTATGAAAATATTGTTATTAAATTTGGCAATTGAAAAATCTTTGGGAGTTCTTAAGCAATATATCGGACTTAATTGTTTTGTTATTTTGTGAACATATGTATATATTTTAAATTAGGCCCATTTACATAAGGTCTGGCTCGTTATATAAGGTGGTGATAAGTTGACACTTTAAAAACATTTTATTAAAATGTATTAAAAATTTATGCTCTCGTTTTAGTTTAAATTAAATTTTTTTCAAAGTTTCGATTACTTTCTTCTGCCTTTTATATGACAACATGATACGATTCGGGCATTAAAAAGAACTTAAGGCTGACGTGAAATAGAAAGAAAAATTCTTCTAAAAGAAACTTGTTCTAAAGATTGGCTGCACCAAGTATAGAAAAGACAACCTTAACAACTTACTTAAAAACTCATAATCACATATAGTACAAATTAAATTAATTAAAAAATATATTTTTTTTATGTGCTCTGAAATAACTCCATTAGTGCTTTAAATTATAGCCTCGATTCCCCATTTTCGGCTTGCACAAGCTTAATTTATCCATTGCACCTTAAGGGGCAGGATCCAATAGTGACATTTATTGATTAAAATATAAAATGATTTATAACGAAATTCATCACTAATCGGTTTTTATCAATGCAAACAGATTTTGCACGGCCATAAATATCCAACTTTTAAACTTTTGCTAAATTCCGTATCATCATGCTTTAGCCTTTCTTAATGATAGGCTAGTGAAGAAAATATAAATACGATTATTGAAAAATTGAATTTCCTAACTAGAATAGTTTATACATGCAAGATCCTAATTTGACCTTATGACATGACCATGGCGACAATACATACCTGTTATAAATGCATATTATAAGTAAAAAAAATTTAATTTTTGAGTTCTTGCAAATAAACAAACAGAATTAAAAAACAAATCTTATAAAAATATCTTTATTAGGTATTAGGATATCTTTTTATTTTTTTGTTACGCAAGAGGAAAAAACTAGAATCTCAAAATTATGCAGTTCGTTTCTTATCTATTTTCAATATGAAACTTAAATATGTTCAAAAAAAAAATTGTTTGTTTTGAGCCGTACCTCACTGATGGTGAGCAATCTTTTAAAGATTTAAAAATTTTTATTCCGTCATTGATTTTGCGACGGAATTAAAAGTTAAAATGTATTTAATTTATATAACAACAGATGTTGCATAGATATATAGTATCATATAATTGTGATCATGCAAAATGTCTGTGACCTCGCTTAGACCCCACATTAAGCATCTGCAATAGAGGGACAAAAAACACGGAAAATATATAAGTATGTATACGAGGTGTGCTCAAAAAGTAAGGTGACTTAAGCAATTTCGCGGGCAACGTATTTTCGATTATCGATTTTTGTTTTTTTTGTTTTTGTACACTCTTTCTGAACATCTGTATCAAATTTCAATGGCATTTTTTGTTTGGTTGTGAGAGGCGTAAAGGTTATAAGTGTTTTGCGTGCTCGTCGATTTTATTTTCGGTCTTGGCTCTTCTGGCCGCTTCAATTGGGACGATTGAGCTTTGGTTTCGATATCATAACCATATACCCATGATTCGTCACCAGTTATGACCCTTTTGAGTAAATCTGGGTCGACGTTGACGTCATTTAACAGCTCTTGAGCGATGGTCATGCGACGGTTCTTTTGGTCAAAATTTAGCAATTTCGGAACAAACTTCGCTGACACACGTCTCATGCCCAAAATGTTAGAAAAAATTTCATGGCACGAGCCAAGCGATATACCGACATCCTCAGCAACTTCTCTGATAGTGATTCGACGATTTTCCAAAACAATTTTCTTCACTGCTTGAACGTTTTCAGCATTTGTTGACGTGCTTGGGCGTCCAGAGCGAGGCTCGCATTGGCATCTTCCCGGCCATCTTGGGAGAGTTTGTACCACTTGAAAAAATTTTTTTTACTCAGAACAGTTTCACCGTATGCTATTGTCAACATTTCAAGTTTTACGGAGCACTTAATTTCATGATTTTACACAAAATTTGATGCAAATCCATTGATCCATATTTTTCGATAGCAAAAAATCGCCGAGCACGCAAAATACTTATAACCTTTACGCCTCTCACAACCAAACAAAAATGCCATTCACTTGAAATTTGGTACAGATGTTCGGGAAGAGTGTACCAATACAACAAAAAAAAATCGATAATCGAAAATACGTTGCCCCGCGAAATTGCTTAAGTCACCCTACTTTTTGAACACACCTCGTATACATACGTTCCCAAATCGTAGACTGGCTTAATAAAATGAGTAAAAAGTAGAAACTACAATGATGTGCCGTAATAACTTACCAAGATGACGATGTATGACGGGGTTAGCTCTGCTATAGCGACTACCTAAGAGAATGTCAATTGTACGGCGCTGGCAAGCTGGTGAAATCTTGCGGAACGTTTTGTTGTTGGTGGCTTCGGCTCGTGCACCTGACCCGAATATGTTTAACAATGGACCACGCTAAAATAACAAATGAGCTGGGTGCTGTTACAGTTAAAACACCATTTTTCCATTGAAATCGCTGTGGTCGTTCGTTCGCTAAGAGCGAGAGATCATTTAAGCGCCCAGTAGCAGTTTGTTGTAAAACAAATGGGGACAGGCCATTTATAAGAGGGCCCGAAGGTGGCCTCAAAATGAAACAAGAAGCCACCTTAGCCTCTCTCCTTTTCTAGGGGCGAAACGGTAAATCGCAGTGTAAGCTCCGAAGATCTGCTCTGTACGATGCTGTCATGACCTATGGTTTATTCACCTGTTGTCGTTCGAAAGAAACCTTTGCAACAAAAACAAACCGGGCACTGAATAAAACAGTTGCTGCGCTTAAATTAAAAAAAAATAAATAAAAGTTAAATTGCGGCAACTTTTGTTGCTCATAAGTAGACGCATAACATTTAGCGCGCTCTTGTCAGATGGTTTATCTTAATGAAACTTTTTAAATCACTTTTAACACAAACATAAAGAAAAATACATAAAAGACGCGGAGCAACAAAGGCCGGTAAACACACACACACACACACACACACACACACACACACACACACACACACACACACACACTTACAATTGAAGCGCTTAAAACAATTAAGTGTGTACACACACACTTACGTATAAATGCCATTCGTATTCGGGATTTAAATATATTTAATTTTAAACATGTGACCATTAATTACATTTAATTAGCTAATCGTACTACCGACACCTGCCGCTCGCCTCTCCTATTTTTGGGTGTGTTCTACGCGTCGTAGAAGTTGCCGTTTTAGTTTTTTTTAGCAAACATTGTGGGCCCTGACGTCGAAGATCAAACCTACTTACATATGTATGTACATGCATAAAAGCCAGTCAGTTATTGAATTACTTTTTTTACGACTTTTCCATTTCCATCGTTAGAAGCATGCTTGTCTGGAAACTCTGTTGAAACGCGTTTAATTACATTCCTTAATGTATTTTGTGGCCGGATTTATAAGGAAATTTCATTTTGGTTCACTGTTTTAGTATAAATGTTGATTTGGTTCTCACAATAGTTATTGCTTATTGTAAACCGATTTTCTCAGTTAATGAACATATGTTGGACACCTCCGGATTCGGATATAAACTGTGTAGGTCCCTGCTCGGTTCGAACAGTTATTAATAGAGATCTCCATGCCCTCCAAGTGGTCAGTCTGGGAATTATTATATGTATATGTGAATACCTGCCACAGGGGGAATCAACTTCTTATTTTTGACTATAACTTTTAAAGTTTTTAGCCGATTTCAAAAATGTTAGCGGCATACTACTATTCTTAGAAATATATGGCACATTCGTGGTACTGTTGGTTCGTTTATGTTGATTTTTTAGACAATTAAATTACATTACTTTTTTTTCAACAGACATATAGTATGATGATGAGGAACGAGCAGCGGCATAAAAAAAAACAAGTGAACGAAAAGAACGACTTCGTTAACTGAAAAAAAAGAACGATTGAACTTGTTCAGTAAAATGAGCTAGATTTACCCTACTCTCATTCGCGGCGGTGCACGACACAGGGATGCCCTATAATTTCCGTAAATTTCTAAGGTGTTTGTGAGAATCACAAGTTACGTCAAAAAAAGTTTTAAGAGTGTATAGTATATAGTAAGTTTAAATTGCACTTATTGCAATCGGCGCACTTGGTGCTGCATTCCAAATGTGGTGATTATAGCTCTTAAATTCTCTGACACTGATGGTCTCCGAAATCTAGGTGCAAAATATCGACGTGAACTGACAGACTTAAATTGCCTCAAAATAATGCACATCTTTTGCTGAAATTTCACCACCACATAGCTATATCGACTAAGCTGTTGACATTTTAAACTTATATATGTAGGTAATCTTATTGAGGTAATAAATTGCCAACAGCCGCCCAGCCAACATGCACTTTGCAAAATAATGTTGAAAAAACTTGAAGAAAACTTACAATCAAACAATTCTGGACGAAACGTGTGGCATTGATTGCACCCGTAAGAACCATATTGTTACTTTGTGATCAATGGGGTTGCCGCTGTCGTTGCGTTGTCGCCCTCCTTGTCAACCTTATCGACGGCCTTTTCGACCGTATGCCACACGTTGTTGTTGTTTGGCAAGCTCATTAATGTAACTCAATCCCATTGATGAGTCGCGAATTGATCGTTGTGTAACTTGCCTCGGGTCCCAGACGCATGCACACAATTTGTACCATTCGAGATCCGTCTTGTTTTTGGCCCGTCTCGCAATTAGTCCTGCCATTGTTACTGTTCGGGCCACTAATTGACAATATTTATGAACACGTACGCATTTTGTCGCCACTTTAATTGGCCTGCAATGCTTGGGCCTGTTCGAAGTGCTGCATTACACCGATTGTAGATTTGTCGCCCACGGTTAGCCAATTATTTTAATCAAAATTGTTGACATTTGCCCACGTTCGCATTTTAAATGAAGATATTAACAAATTCCACTACGTTTTGGTTATACACAATTGAAAAAAAAAAATAATACATAAAATAAAACCATAAAAAAATGTGCCATAAACTACCATTGGAGCTGACAATGTTGACTCTATTAGATGAGCTGTATGAGTGGAGCTTACATTTTTGGATGTTGTCGTTGACATTATGTTAACTAAATTTTAATTGCCCATAAAAGCATTAAACATTCGTTGTGCTCGTTTATTTTTGCCAAACACGTTCCATTTCGGCACAAAAGTAATCTCAAAGTACTATTTTGGTTGTTGTGTATAACCCAATGTAGCTGAGGATAGGCTAATGGCCGAAAAATATGCTGCAGTTAGGCAATAAGAAGACTCTACCATTTCCGATAGGAAGTTAACCGATGAATCTATGTCACTCTAACAATCGACATTTGTTTTTTTTTATCAAAAGGCAAAAGGAACAAAAAACGGCCAATTAGCAACACTGTTAAACGTCAACATCCTCACGACAGACGGCGGAACTGTCGTGTCTCGGTCGGACGACATGTAACCAGTGACGGTTTACATTTTTGCCATCAATCATTAAAACCAGCAAAGAGACAATTACACGACGGAGGCGCCTTACATGAGACCAGATGGAACGGCAGTGTTTGGTATTGGAGGGAGGCAGTGATCGGCTTACCTGGAAATTATCACATGCCTATCTATAAATGAGTATTCGCGGCTAGTAGCCATGAAATTGAGTTTATTGATTTGCTAATATGTAGGTACATACTTGTATCTTGAAAAGCAGTAGCAGTTTCATAAATGTCACGAGTCTTCTATTTATTTATTTATGTCTTACAGCTCGGCGACTTTCTGTCAACAACAGTTTGGGGAAACCGAGTATTTTCATTAGCATAACTATAAAACCATATCGTGTAGCAATATTTTATTTGTCTGAAGCCTGCCCAAATTAACTTATACATATTGTAGGTGTTTTTAAGACATAGGCATGCACTGTTTGCACACAAAGCCAGCAATTGTCGGAATGTCAAATGCTTTTGTTCGGTAGGGTATAATTGATTATTGTGTTAATTGTGTTAGTTGCCTATTTTTGAAATTTATTTGGTTTACTTATTAAATACGTGGATTGGGAATGAGTAGCCGGAACTAGCAAGCGAGCTATTAACATGTCTTGGTTGGTCTAAAATTGTTCACTTAAATTCAGTGGATGATCCAGGGGGAAAGGCATTTAGGATCTTTTAGAGTGATCTTAGATATTAGGTTGTCAAAAAAGTCTTGCGGTATTTCCGCAAGCTTGTCTTTGCAAGCGCGTAGTTCTAGTTGTATTCGTCGCATCGGTTCACGCTAGAGCTTTTCGGAAAGCTCTTTTCACGTGCTAACACGTGTTTGATTAATTATTGTTTGCTTTTAGTCGTTCGTGAGTTATAGCGTCGCAAACATGGAGCAAAATAAAGCGAAAATACGGCATATTTTACAGTACTACTACGATAAAGGCAAAAATGCATCTCATGCTGCCAATAAAATTTGTGCAGTTTATGGACCCGATACAGTTTCCATTTCCACCGCACAACGATGGTTTCAACGTTTTCGTTCTGGTGCAGAGGTGATCGAAGATGCGCCACGGTCCGGAAGGCCTGTTGTCGAAAATTGCGATAAAATCGCTGAATTGATCGAAAGAGACCGGCATAGTAGCAGCCGTAGCATCGGCCAAGAGCTGGGCATGAGTCATCAAACCGTTATAAACCATTTGAAGAAGCTTGGAATGAAAAAGAAGCTCGATGTATGGGTGCCACACGACTTGACGCAAAAAAACATTTTTGACCGAATGGATGCATGCGAATCGCTTCTGAATCGCAACAAAGTCGACCCGTTTTTGAAGCGGATGGTGACTGGCGATGAAAAGTGGGTCACTTACGACAACGTGAAGCGTAAACGGTCGTGGTCGAAAAGCGGGGAAGCTGCCCAGACGGTGGCCAAGCCTGGATTGACGGCCAGGAAGGTTCTTCTGTGTGTTTGGTGGGATTGGCAGGGAATCATCCACTATTAGCTGCTCCCCTATGGCCAAACACTCAATTCGGACCTGTACTGCCAACAACTGGACCGCTTGAATGCAGCACTCATGCAGAAGAGGCCATCTTTGATCAACAGAGGCCGAATTGTCTTCCATCAGGACAAGGCCAGGCCACACACATCTTTGGTGACGCGCCAGAAGCTCCGGGAGCTCGGATGGGAGGTTCTTTTGCATCCACCGTATAGTCCGGATCTCGCACCAAGTGATTACCACCTATTTCTGTCCATGACGAACGCGCTTGGTAATCGGAAGTTGTCCACAAGAGAGTCCTGTGAAAATTGGCTCTCCGAGTTTTTTGACAATAGGGAAGCGAGCTTCTATAAGAGGGGCATTATGAAGTTGGCATCTCGTTGGGAACTCGTCATCGAACAAAACGGCGCATATTTGACTTAAATCGCATTATTATAACCAATTTTATGAACAATTGAAAATTCAACAAAAATACCGCAAGACTTTTTTGACAACCTAATATATCTTCATAGTACTTGCTTCAGTTATAGCTATTAAAATTCGACGATATTCCTCAGTGTTTTGAACTTTTATGGAAGTTTTACACTATATGTTATTATCCTTGGCATGTCAGGGTTCTAGTAATGTAACTTCCAAATACCTCGTACAAGGGATCCTATAGAGATTATGTCAAAGCAATAACGTCTAGGATTTTTTTTTCGAATATATTTGGCAATTTTGGTCGAATTTGAGTCTTATTAGCATGTAACTGTCATATAAACCGAAAAGGGTTTTAGACATGTCTCCATAATTTAACAACCTTTTAAACGCTTTTCGTAACATTGTGTAGGAATTGGGCTATTTAGACTCTCTCTCTTTAGCTGATCTTAAATTTGACAATGATATGCAGCGTGGTTACAAGCATCTGTGTGCCAAAAATCGGATGAATACAAGAAAGTTTGTTCTCAAAAATAAATTAAAAGTATTGTTAAATTAGATCCGTTTCATTAGATTTTTTCTTGTAAATAACTTAGGTTATTGGTCCTAATAAAAAACACTTAAGATCGACTTAAAAATCGGTTACAATTTTCGGAACTTAAATATCTACCCCCCAAAAAAAAGTTATATTGTAATTGAAAACATCTTGGATATAATAAAACATTGAATACGATTAATTATGCCGGAATACCTTTTTATTCGAAAAAAACTGGGTATTCAACCATCGGCCACCGCTTCGACTGTACAAGTAGTTCATGTACTTTATACAATTTTTTGTCACCAAGTTCTGGTAAAGCTTGAAGGTATTGTTTCACTTTTGCCTCCACATTAATTCAAAGAAAACCCTCGACAAAACGTAAGTATCCATGGCATGTAATTCGCTGTCGGCTTTTGCTGTTGAATACCCAACGTATACCAAAGTCGGCAACAGGTGCGCAATTATTCGATACTAACAACCACTCCACTCAAGCTTTAAAAACATTTACAAACATACGTTAATCGCAGGCAACACCCAAAGATCCAGCAGGCCAAAGCGGTGCCTCGGTTCCAGCCCCACGGTGACAGAATTAAACTTAATTGTTTTATGACAACGAACAACTCGTTGGACCGCCAGTAATAAGTTTTCCTAAACACATAGCAAATATCATGCCAGTCAGTCTTGTCTAGGTTTTTTGGTCTTTATAGCCTAGCTTTGTGCCTTAAAAGTGCACCCAGCTCCTATGTACATATGTAGTAAGTTGGATAAGTGTTTGAAGAAAAAACAAAAGAAATCCCAGTCGCAGCATCCACTAACCGTTTGACATTTTTTAGGGTCTTTAACGGCGTTGCCGTCGTCATTTTTTTGTTTTTTGTTTCACATACTTTAATGGTTTCTTGTAAAAATGTTTTGAACAAAGGTAACTATAAAAATAAACAGTCGAGATTTCAGCGACAGGTGCTGGTAGTTGCTTGGACTTACTTAGTTCAAGCTTAGGCTAGGCTTTCGACATATCTCTGATTTTTTAAAGTAAACTTTTAGCATTTTTGTGCCAATCAAAGAGTGCATAATGATGCATTTTCCGCAAACGGGGGGTTCCCGTAAATCTTATTTATTTAGGATTCGAAAAAAAATCATAACTGCATGTGTGTACCCTTTATACTGTTTCTTTTTTGCCTGCTTCATTATTTGTTGATAATAATTAAGGTCATTTGAGATAATTATAGCTATTGTAACTACGGGAACGTTTTGCCGCGTTTTATATTTTTTACCTCTTTAGTTTTATAATAATTGTCATTAAAACAATTAGTTGCCTAAGCGACGTGTGTTGGCTCCGGGTTGGTATGTGGATGGCCGACGGTCGTCGAGTTTATTAAATGAAAAGTTATGAAAAACCATTTTCGAGTTAGGCGGTGCATTTGACACTGTAAAGATTTACTACATAGATAAGCTGGAGAGGTGCGCCCGAGGTAAAAGTGGTAAACGGCTACCAAATTTTTTATTATCCTTCCTCGTTACGGCAAGTATTATGATTGGGTAGGATTAAAAAAAAAACAAATCTTTTAAATTAGAAAACCTAAATTGTGTGAATTTTCAGTACATATGCATTATCTTAATTGTTACTCTGAAGTGCCTCCAGCAAGTTCCTTATTGAAATACATTTAATATTATAGTTATTTTAGTGTATTGTTATATATTATTATAGTGCTACCTATCAAGATTTATGCGATAGCGCCACCCAAATAGTTCACTTTAAATAGTATACTTGTGGTAATTAAAATGGTATGTTAAACAGTGAAAAAGTAGAACTTATCTGGCTTCAACAATGGAATCAATCAGGTCTACCCAAAATCATACTCTTTCTAATAATCTGAAAATCTCACTAACATAATTGCTAAGTCCTCAAGGACTGCCAGCCAGTACATTAGACTTATTAAATGACAGTCTTCCACAGCTTTACTATACCAAAAGCTCTGAGATAAAAGCAATTAACAAAGGTCTCAAAGAAAGAAAATCTCCAGGATTGTCAACCGCAAGGGTATGAAACATTAAGGCTGGACTATCAATGAACGCCAATAAGTCATCCGAACTTTCCTGCTTCATATCGGTCAATAAGATTACAGCATTTAATAGAAGGCTTGTCAGTTTCATTGAGGAAAAAGTTGTCCTACTGCCACAGCATCCTCTACTCACAATGAAAAATATTATTTAATTCAATTTGGATATAAAAGCAGCATTGGATTCTGCTTGGCACAAAGGTCTTGTACATAAAATCTGTTGGAATTTCCCTAGAGCTGAGAAAAATTATTCAGTTCAAGGTATATTTTTTTTTCAAGAAAACGGGAAAATATTTACCTCCCGAAATCAAGTTGAATCTGGTTAATGCTTGCTGAAAAAGTAATGTAAAATATATAGGACTAAGTTTAGACCATATTAACTACGTCATTGTTAAAAATGTTAAAAATATACCAGGTCAAAAATTGAATTACTTTCAGAGAGGGTCAACCGTTTCCACAACAGTTTTAAGGATAGTACATCTATCCTGTTCTATACTTTATTCCGAGTTTACGTACATTTTTTTCTTATTATATATGACTAGAAAAGCTAATAAAATTAGCCTGAATAGCAAAGTGAAATTGAAATTATTGACTACGCCACTACTAGTACAGAGAAGACATAGAGATTACTGTTGTAGAGAAGAAAAATGGCGCGGACGACTTTGAGATACCCTGTACCACTAGCTTGCAATAAAATCCAGCTCCTTCACAAAAAATCAAAAACAAAAGAATTTTAAGCAAACATTTTTTTTTTTTTTGACCGATCGTTCCTAAAGGAGCTGTATGATATAGTCGACCGAATTCGATCAAATTCGACACAGTGCTTTAATGCTTTAAAAAAGATCTGAGTGCCGAATTTAGTTCAAATATCTTTACAAACAGATGAAACACAACGAATTTTGTATAAAAATTTTTTTTTTACCGATTGGTCCTATGGGAGCTGTATGATATAGTCAACCGATTTTGATCAAATTTAGTACAGTACTAAGGAACTATAAAAAACTTCAAACGGACGGACGGACGGACGGACAGACGGTCAGACGGACATGGGTATATCGACTTCTCTATTCATCCTGATCATATTTTAGGTAACTTTGGGGTGTCTCCGACGTCTCCTTCTATGTGTTACATGTATTTCTAAATAGAAACTCATGTGTTTTGCTTCTTCAGGCAGCAGGGGGCAGCGAGGGGGGCATCACCCCCCCAAAATTAATTAATTAAAGGATATAAACAATAAAGAATTGTACAGGGTATACAATTGTCTGGATGATCTGAATTGAATAAAGAAGACCCTAAGGGGGTGGGAAACGAATGAGGATCGGTTCCTGTATTTCCACAAGACCATTTGCAATGAATACGCCTAAAAACCAAGTGGAGAAGAGTTTGTAGGTAAATAATTTTCTGAGTATACTTGTATTAATTTAAATGCAATTTCATCAAATGGTCCGTCGCTTGAGATTAGTCTTTATATGTTTTCGGTCGTATACGGGTGGCATATAATTTGTTATAGATACTCGTTAATGTATAATGTGTCCCATTGAACTTGCCATCAAGTTGAATTTATTTATCCCACCTTTATTCTTCACGCAGCACGGGCAAGTGAATCTTTCCAATAAAATGTGTTTTTCGATTAAAATGGTCCATGCGATGCGATCGAATTTAAATTGAAAAATTGCTTTTTAATTCTTGCATTTTAAATGTGTTTTCATTAGCATAATAAACGTTAAATTAAATTAAATTTTTTATTTTCTTTCTGTTCACGGAAATTGTAAAAATATACTTAAATGTATTTATTGGCTTAGAATGATTAGGTACATTGCTAATATAAGTATAAGTCCCGTCCCAGCTGTGACAGCTATTTATCAGTAATTAAAAAGAAACTCTTTGTCACTCCAAAAGACAATCTTCGGCAGTTCTTTGACATTCAATCTTTATGTACATTTGCTACACTTTCCAAGTATTTTTGTGTAGAAAATTCGATTTTTTATGTTGCATGTCGTGTATCTTTGGTGATTTATGATTATGGCTCATTTGTTTTAAAATTCAATATTATGAAGAAGCTTCTAACACCCTTTGTATAATTCTTTGAATCCACGAAGCCACTGGAGTTAGTCTTAAAAAGTTACAAATATTTTTTGTAAAATAAATAATGAGCTCAGTTTAGCCCAGTGGCGTATTATTATTATTGGTATTACTTGTAATTTTTTTCTATCCAACTTCACAGTACTCTGGGACAGCAGCATCCTGTAAGCTGCAAATTGAATTGGAACGTTGGCAATGGCGCCTTTGATATTGCGTCTTCTCGGCATTAAAAAACATACATTTATTTGGATTAATCGTTCGATGGTTCAAATAGAGTCCCTTACATCTTCTTGACTTTGTTCACTGTAACATATACAATTATGACCAATAATTAACCAACCTTTCACAATCGCCAAATACGTAAAATGCTAATTTTGCACTTGAAATGCCAAAGTGACGGGACACTGCAGGGTTTTCAAAATAAATTTTTTTTAAGTATTAAAAAATCGAATCAAATATTCATAAAACCCAAAACGTTTTTCGCTACGCTAATTTGTATTCGGAAAGACCTTTAATTTAATAGCGGTTTGGGTAAAATCTGTAGATGCATTGTCAACTTACGAAAGTACAAACTAATCTCTTTTATATTTATAGAATAATTGTATATTTAGTTTTTAAATAGAATTTCAGTAGCTAATTTTATAATAACATAGATCAGATCATTCTGAACGCTTAAACTTGTATATTAGATATAATGTAAGCTTTCTTTATAAATTAAAACTGTAATAAAATTGAAAAATTTTATCATCACATCAAAAAATGCAAAATTTTAATGAAATGCATAACAATTGTATTTATATGATAACAGGGTGTACTTTAGTCGGCTTTTGAAAACAGAGGGAAGGCGAATTTTATTTGATCTCTTTTATTCGAATTAATTAGAATGATTGTGATCTACAATATGGTTAAGGTGGTTTATACATATGCTTTATAGGCAGGCACATATAGTAAATATATACTCGTGTCTTTTTAATATATGAACTTGGGTTCGAGTCTAGTCCATGCGCGTATGATTGTTTTGTTCTGAGCTCTCGATTCGGCAACACCTAATCCCACAACATTTCTAATTTTGTCTAGCTTTAAACATGTTTTTATTTTTTTTTTTTTTAGCTTACTCGCTTTAATTTTGAGTACGGTTAAAGCTATGCGAAATCTAATGAAGATATTGATTTGAATTTTTGGTACATCAATCAACCTACACTATACAAAGAACTGCACCAAGGTTGTTTTAAAAAGGGAATCGAGTCAATTAAACAGAACCTATTACCAACCCACAGCAAGCATCGAGCACATGCTGACAGATAATGACTTGGCAACGACTGATCATTAACCGATAACACATGACATTAAAGGGTTTACAAAGCGAAATACCTAAACGCACACAAAATGTGATAAATACCGACCACCCCGTGGATGGACGGGTACAACAGGAACAACAGGTGAGGCGAAAAACGAGCGGAAAATTAATAGTGGGAACGGCTGTAGGGAGCTGGAGTCACATACACTTATGTGTGTCACAAACAGAAAGAGTGGGACAAATACAGGGTGGGGGAATTGGATTGAAAAAGAATGACAGTAAGACACCGCGACAAGTCCGAAACAGGCAGATAGGTATCAGCTTACATTGGATCCAGCGTTGGAGCCTGCTTGAGCCCCACATGGCGGTAGTATAAGAGAATTTGTCAAAGTGTCAACGGGTGAAACAGTTTGTTGTGGCTGCCGTTGTTGCTGAGCCTTCCCAACGTCGCGACGTAGCCTTTGTAAAACAAACCATTAACAGTTAATAAGAGTCACAAACCAACAAGCAGCGGATTCTGTGCCCCGACCAGGTTCAGTCAAAGAAACGATGATTTAGTAAGTGTAATTAAATTTTAAAGTTTCTTTTTCGCTTTAGCATACATACATATGTAAATGACCGTGCGGAATTCTACGAAAAATACTATGCAAGTATCATAGCTGGCCTTTCGACTTGGCCTACCACTCATTTTCCATCTCTCACTTTCTTAGTATCTTGCTCTCTTACCTTATGTATTTTTGTCTTAGTGTATAATTATACCAAATTACATAGAAAATCGATATTTATATAGGTCTTGGTGAAATGGGTTCCGTTGAAGCCCAATAGTAAATCACATACATTGAATATTCCCATTAGATCAGTTCTTGATCATGCCAGCGTTGCTTTGAACAATTAAGTCAGTGACGGCGTTATCTATAAGAGTTCTAGAAGGTATTAATAATGCTCGAGTTTGCAAACCTTTTTTTAAACCGTTTGGTATTAAGGTAGGCAAAGTTATCCCCATTACTTGAATCTTGAGCAAATAATTTGTCCAATGCCGATTCATTATAACAAATATTTCCTCCAAATGATCTTTGGCAAACTATTATTTGCTCACTTTGTGCTGAAAATTTCTAGAACAATTACAAACTGTCCATATTTCTTCGTCATCAATAAACTGGATTGCGTGATCCCAGTACCCGAAAACGGTTTTTAATTTGAGAATTTCGGGGTTTTAGACGATTTTGAAACACACTATCGTGATGTACTCGTCAAGACCTACAACGTACACTTGGTCACTTGAAAAGTGTTTTTATTTTTTTTTATTTTGTAGTACTGTGTTATTAATATAATACTTATCTTATTCTATTGTATCTGTTTATCTATACGAGTATATATAAAAATGAATTGCTGTTCGTTAGTCTCGCTATCACTCGAGAACGGCTGAACCGATTTGGCTAATTTTGGTATTGAAATGTTCGTGGAAGTCCAGGGAAGGTTTAAGGTTGAGAAAATATAACAAAATTGCGAGGAAAATACTAAAAACGACAATTTGATTTTCCATTGTGTACATTGTCAGATAAACTAATATTTTTTAGTTAATTTTGTCGAAACTTTCATGAGAATCGGAGGAGTATGGTAACTAACATTGTGACGCGAGAATTTTATATATAAGAAGAAACTTATGTGTGTTCTGGGTGTTCTCATGAACAAGTTGATGAATTTCAAATCTGATTTTGCGTGTGCTAGAGGTTGTCAATACGGAGGTTTTAAGTCCACTGCGACGTGATTGTGTGTATTGGTTCGTGAGATATACGAATTTTTTTGAATATCGTGAATATAGCATAGTAGAAAATTGTTCAACACCGGGTATTGGACATTTAGTGCAGACAGAAGCGTAGTTGCAAAGGGGTTGAAATGTAGTTTCTGTGGGGCATGAATTTATTAGAGATGCGAGCTCTCTTAAGAATACGATGTGACGGATATATTTTTACCGTTGCTGAGTTGTTAACACACGTATGTGGACGGCGCATTACGCAATATTTTTCAATCTGTGTCTTGACTGAACGTCAAAAAAAAAAAGACATGCTGTCGCCATTATAGGTTAACATTATTAGTGCACGAAAACATTAATATCAGATACTGCTTACAATGCCGAGAAGAAAACGACCTAACATAGGTCGTCGAAGTAGATCGAATGTGCGACGAGCTACCTCACGCGCTAATCGCACTGATGACCAGCAAGAGACTGATAATAATAACAGTCGTATTTGTACGGCACATTTGAGTTCTACAGTAAATCAGAATGAAGTGGATAGACAATGAATGCAAATTGATTACCTATATTGATTGCCTTTTGTTCGATATGATTATGATGATAATTTGATAATAACTGTGTTGTATTTAATGTATGCAAAAACTGTATGCTAACTAGAGAATCTGATGATGTTTATACACTTTAAGAGTATTCAAAAAGTTTGGGCAGGACGATGTCTGTCGGTTCAGTGATAATTATGCTTCAAAATATCAATCCACCACGGCTATGCAATGCAACCCGACCAGCGGTGAAAAACCTAATGAACAACGTGATTGGAGCATCGATTCTCAAAGGGAAGTACAAAAGCTAAGATCTTTTGATCCCACGAATTCCTATGATACCTTATCATTTACCATTCGATTATAAACGTCTTCAGTTTCCCATTCGGCTTGCTTTTGCGATGACAATCAACAAAGCCCAAAGACAATCATTGGAAATTTGCGGAATAAATTTAGAGTATCCATGTTTTTCGCACGGTCAAATTTACGTTGCCTGCTCACGTGTTGGAAAACCATCAGCGTTAATTATTTTCGCAAAAGACGGGAAAACCAAAAAT
This sequence comes from Chymomyza amoena, assembly GCA_037043745.1. Classification (NCBI taxonomy): domain Eukaryota; kingdom Metazoa; phylum Arthropoda; class Insecta; order Diptera; family Drosophilidae; genus Chymomyza; species Chymomyza amoena. The sequence goes on from JBAMAX010000363.1 coordinate 40,279, forward strand.
GTCGTGTATCTCAACGCATTGTGCATGCATCAATTTGTACATTTAAGATCAGTTCTGTTAATAAATAAAATAAAGCACTGTGGTTGAAAAATACTTCTTCATTACTTTTTTTTTCCAATACATGTAGATTCTTCGTCATCGATGCCCCAACACTTTCTAATGTAAGGATTATGAAAGATGACGGGGCATCGTTAACCAAGGATGCACTGATATTAATTTTCTTGTATTTCCGAACAGCGCAGCGCGCCGGGTCCGCTATCCCTCTATTATATAAAAAAGTAGTGCAGAAGTTGTTATGTATATAGCAGAAGATATTTGTTTCTCATGTTTTTATAAAGTAAGGAATTTAGCGAAATGGGTAGAAAGAAGTTGAATTTGACTGAAAAGAGCGCAAACGAGAAGAATAAAGAAGTAATTTAATTTCAAGTGGGCCCCCTAAGCAGCTTGCGATGGTGGTGTGGTTGGGGTTGGTGAGCGAAGCGAGCAGGGGGCGGAGTGCCCTAGTATGATATATATTTTCTAATCAAAGTAAATTTCGTATTTAGTATTTCACTTATTTTCATTTTATTATTCTTGGGCGTAGGAAAGCGTTTTTTAAGCAAAAATGTTTTTTTGGCCGACCGTTCCTATGGGAGCTATATGATAAAGTCAACCGATTTTTAAAAATTTGATGCTTTGGTAGTCTAAAGAAGACTTCAAATATCGTCACAAGCAAACGAAACACAACAAATTTTGTTTTTTTTTGACAGATTGGTCCTATGGGAGCTATATTATAAAGTCAACTGATTTTTATAAAATTTGGTACAGTGCTCTAAAAACTTCAGAATGTCAAATTTGGTTACGATATCTTCAAAAACAAACAAATTTTCTATCTAAATCTTTGGGTTTTTTCGAGTTCCTCTGAAACACCCCTATGGGAGCTATATAATGTAATCCCGATATAAAAAAGTAAAATAAACTTGTCTCCTATGGACTAATAAGGGATGTAATGTGAAAGTTTGGTTACTCTAGCTCTTACCATCTCTGAGATCTTATACGTTCTTACGGACAGGCGAACGGGCGGACAAACGGACATGCGCATATCGACTTCTCTTGCCACCCTGATCACACTTCACACGGATGCTTTACAGTAGGAATTACACAAAGATGTAAATTGAATGGAATTGTTGAAGAAATGTTAGTCAGCTTCCAGAAAATGATATCATAGATATGTCCTAACACTTCCATCGCCCCCTAAATGCTCTCAACTTTTACTATACTGTAAGTCAACGAACAACGAGTTCCAAAATTAAAATTCACAAATTCCCAACGACTATGACGGATACCAGTAAGGAACAACACTGCAACAAAAACATGAGAAATACATTTTAAAAACTTAACGATGCGCACATTTTATTACCGCAATTAATTACAAAAACAACGTCGAGGAAGAAATCTTAGTCACTTATCTGCGATCGGAGCAAATTCAGCAAGAGAGATTTTTCGAGCAAGGCAGAGCGAGAGAGAGAGAGAGAGATAGAGAGAGAAAACAAAGTTGAAGAGTCATCCAACAAAATATGTTCTATAAAGGAAACTAAACTACGACGACTTGGAACGACGACTGAGACCACAGACCCAGATTCTGGGTTGATAAACGTTATGATAGATGTGACTAGTGAAATGCTACTACCAAATGGCTAGAGCAGCAGTCAAGAGACCGATCAAGTAACTGGAGGCGAGACACTTTGTCTAAGAGGTGGCAGGCAATCGGAGTTAATTGGCAGAGCGCGCAAGAGCGCAGCCGCAGACCGGACCCGACCAGACCTGTTTATCGACCAATTAAATTTAACGTTGTAAGAGAGAGGGTCACAGCCGAGCTTGAGCCCCAATCTCTGAAGCTGGCTCAACGGTCGTACGATGTGCGTATGATGCACAGCTTCACATTTTTAGTTTTGACGCCTTGCGAGACAGTTTGACGCATTCGTCAGCGGGTTTTTACTGTGCAAACGTGTGAACGTAATTTTCGTGTCCACTTATGAACGACTGGACAATGGGCTTTAAACACGCCTTGTTTCAGCGCAACTACGAAGTGGTGCCAACGCCAGCAAGCGTAACCCCAAACGTACATGTGGCGCCTCCACCGGAAGCAGCCACTCCTGCGCATGCGAATATTACAGACTTTAGCATAAGTCGCATACTGGGAAATAGAACTGATAACGTGCCACCCAAGACAGCAACAGCTGATATTTTAGATCTCTCGAAATCAAGTAATAATCGTCTTCAGAACAAGCAGCTCCCTTCACTTCAACAAAGCCGAGATGCCATCACTGGAGCCTATCCCATGTTGCCGCAGGACTTTCTGGCTATGGCGAATGCCACCAAATTCTACGCTCAGTTCTTTCCACACTTACTGCCTGCTTATGCTGCTGCTGCAACTGCAACTGGTTTAAGCACACCACCCAGCGCGTCATACCAACAGAAACGATACTTTGCACCTTACATCCTGAACAGTCAGAGCCTGCGGAGCAAAGCTATTGTTTACCCCAATGTCACCATAAATCCAGCATGCAAACACTCAGAATGCTTCGATTGTTTTGACTATTACAAATATTACGGAGGTGGCTACAAGCCAACATCTATAATGTCTCCTGCGTCTTCTTCGGTAAGCTCCGGTAGCTCACATTCGGTAAAAGATTCTCGGGACTTTCTACTAAATGCTACAACAACAAATATTTCGCTGACTGCAGTTACCAAGTTAACAATGCCGACGGCGGCAGCATCTCCTACAACTAGTGCTGTACCGGCAGCCGTCGGCATACGCAATAACGCCGCTGAGGAGATGAGCTTTAAGTGCCGCATTTGTGACAAAGTTTTTGGTTGCTCGGAAACTTTGCAGGTGAGCGTAATTATGTAATTTTTATATATAGTACTGTACCAAAGGGTAAAGGTTATTATACAATTTACCACTACAGTTTTTTGGTACACTGTGCTAAACTTGATCAACTTGGGGTTGAGTATATCATATAGCCTCCATAGCACTAATTAGTCAAAAACCCTTTGTAGGACATAATTCGTTTGTTAATGATGGTATCATAACCAAATTCGGCAATTTAGGCTTTTTTGGAGTACCACAGCACTGTATCAAATATGATAATAATAATATAAAATGCAATATATAAAGCTCCTTCGCCTTGATTGCTTCGCAAGCCAACCCACAATCTTCTTTATTTACTTCAGATAATCCTGACTATTAAATACCCTGTAAAGTTCTTTATTTCCAAAATGTTCATTCCCATGCTACAGTCGGTTGCCCGACTTGACAAAACTGTGGAACAGCAGCGACCTACAAGCTGCTCTCATTCACACGAGAAATAGGAACGTTGATAATGGTTCCTTTGATATTGTTCTGTATCAACTTTTTTTTATTCACTCTCAAAATTTATTTTCTGTATTGTAATTTTTACCTTAAATTCGGAATTCTCAAATGCCTTAATTTAAACAATAAATAATTTCAATTTATCCAAAATTTCAAACTATTCTTGATATCAACTGTTGAAACAAAGAATTAATGCTGTCATATATGTATATTGGAACAAATGTGAACAACAAAATTGAAATTACGTCGTTGTTATTCGCCCTTTCATGATACATTTTGATGTTTCGTATGAGTTCTTATCTTCATGATTTCAATGAATCGAGGTAACAATTACATTGTGTGAGGTGTGGCTATCGAACGATTTGAGCGATTGATCCTATGGGTGCTATACGATATAGTCAAGCGATTTCGATCAAATTTGTTACATAGCGTGAGAACTCTGAGTTATTTATCTAAAACATTTCGTTTTTAAAACAAATTTACATTACACATTTTTCGTACATTTTTTTAAGTTTTCAAATTTACTTTCAAAAAAGAATTTGTTTTAAAACTTTGCTAAATTGCTAAATCCAAGCCATACATTTGACAAAAACACGTTTCATTATCTACAGTTTTGTAAATCACTAAATATCAGTTTAGTACAACCAAAGATATTTGCTTATAAGCAATTACCTTTTTTTATTTCGAAAATCTAGAAATCCGTTCCATAAAAAAAAAACAATTTAGTACGGGAAAGACTAAAACATGTCATGATTTCTAAAATTTTTAAACTCTTGTAATGAACAGTAGAATAATCGATCTTGTGTATTTCTATACTCTGTACTGTATGGTACAGAGGGTATATTAGGTTTGTAAAAGCCGAAAATGTTTGTAACATACACAACGAGACGTGGGAGACCCCCCAAAGTTACCTAAAGTATGATGGGGGTGAATAAAGAAGGCGATATACCCATGTACGTCTGTGAACGCCTAGATCTCAAAGATGGTAAGAGCAAGAGTGAGCAAATTTTGCAGATTATATGCGCTATTATGTCAGGAGAAACAAGTTTATTTTAGAGAGGACCTCCGAAAAAAACAAGAGACAAGGCACTCAATACTTTTTTATAGTTCCCAAGCACTGTACCAAATTTGATCAAAATCGTTTCACTATATCATATATCTTCCATATCCCATCGGTAAAATTGCTTGCAAAGAATTCGTCTTGTTTCGTTTGTTTATAAAGATATTGCAACCAAATTTGGTATTCAGAAGCTTTTTACAGTACCCAAGAACCATCATCAAAATTATTACAGTGCTTATGAAAAAATGTTGCATTGCCCGTAAACCAAATCCAGCAAAGCAGTATTTTAGAGGTTCTTTTGTTAGTTTTTGAGCTCCCATAATTTAGGAAAATGGGGTTTCAAAAAGTGATGTATGTGGTGAGTTGTTACTTGCGACTTAGAAAGACTTTAAGAGACTGATTGGTAGTAAACCCCTCAAAGTAAAAAGAAGTGCAGATATATATATACATATGTACTTTATGGGATCTGTCATGCCTCCTTACGCCTCTTCCATTAATTTGCATAAAACTATTATACTGGGTTTTAAATGGCTGTACCTAAAAGTGCAAATATGTATTACCATAAATTTGTACAAGTCGAAAACTTGTGAATATGGAGAAGGAGATGTCGGAGACCCACGAATGATACCTACAGTATGTTTATGTGACTAAAAAAGTCGAAATAAATATGTCCGTCAACGCATCGGAGCTTCCAAACTTTAGTCTGAGACCACTTGCCTAGAGGGCATCATTGCGAAATATTACATCGTTACTAGCTTTACAAATAAACTTTTACATATATAAGAACTATTTCTTGGGGCACTACACCATAGTGGGATACGCTGCACCCAGGCTTAAAATCGTACCAGATCTCATTGCCAAACCATTAAAAACTGCAAAGAGTTACGGTCATATTCTTTTTGTTTGAATAACAATAGACAATATATGTATATTATTTTTTACATTTTGTTCATCCCTTGATATGCAACGAAAAACAGATATATGTTACATATGTACATATTTGATATACCTTCTTTTTTTTTTTAAATCGTCGATATAATGTACACTGGGACTACCTTAGTACCTTAAAAAAAGTTGGAGTACACTAAAATAGTTCGCGGAATATTTTAAGTTTAAGTACTCTGAAAAACTTTCCATAAGATCTTCGCGATTATACAGATGGACAGACGCACAAGGGTATATCGACTTCTCGTTTGGTCATACGAAACTCTATCTCCGTCATCTCTTTCTACATGGTATAAAAACAAATGATTCACGCGCATAACGAATTTATTTAGGAATGTATCGCAAAAAATCATCATTAATCAATCAAAAGATTTTTCGTGCACCTGATCACTATGCCAAATTTGATCGAAATAGGCTAATTTATTATTTGTTCCTTGTAATGGTAGCGTTCGCATTATTAATTGTAAATTTGTACATGGTGTAAAAAAAGTAAAAAAAATTCAATTGGGCTTAAACAATTTTTATGGTCTGAGAACGGAAAAGCGATTTTTCATAATCCGTAATCACTTACTACTTTCACCATGTATTGCGATCATTTTATACCTACGAAATTGCTGCATACTGACTGGTTGCTTGACTGACTGGTTTTAAAATGTTAATAAAACCAGTTTTCGAGGAGGTGGAGCTTCGCCTACAAATCGAGTGTGCAAAGCATACGCAGACTGTTGCTTATGCAAATTTGTTTATGAAAGAGGCAAATTATGACCAAACCAGTAATAAACGGAGCCATATAACTGGTTTTAGAGATACATACGTGCACCGACAGAGTTGAACGGATACATTGGGTAGAAAGAGTACGCTATAAATACGAGAGAACAAAATGGCTGCAATTTATTTGATTTCAACCAATGACTGTTTACTCAATCTCATACATTTTTTATGTTATTTTTACAGGCACATGAAAAGACACACAAATCCCCACGCTATGAATGCACCGACTGTGGCAAGGGCTTCTCCCAGTTGCGCAATTACAAGTATCATCTGTCTGTACACCGGGGTACCAAAGAATTTGCAGCCGAATGCCCCGAATGTGGAAAAACCTTCAATGACAAGGGTTACCTGAGCAGTCACATGAAAATTCACAGAAATCGAAAGGAGTACGAGTGTCCCTATTGTCCTAAGTCTTTTAACCAGCGTGTCGCATTCAACATGCACGTCCGCATTCACACTGGCGTCAAACCGCACAAGTGCGCTGAGTGTGGTAAGAGGTTTTCACGAAAGATGCTACTGAAACAACACATGCGTACTCATAGTGGCGAAAAGCCATATCAATGTTCAGTGTGTGGCAAATCGTTTGCCGATCGCAGCAACATGACACTTCATCATAGACTCCATTCGGGCATCAAGCCTTTTAGCTGCCCACTATGCCCCAAAGCATTCACTAAGAAGCATCACCTGAAGACTCATCTAAATTATCACACCGGTTGCAAGCCGTATGTTTGCCCCCATCCAAATTGCAACCAGGCATTCACTCAGTCCAGCAACATGCGTACGCACGCGAAGAAATGCCAATACAGACCTTTAGACGATACCGTGGCATTTCCGGCCACAACGTTGTCGACCAACCTGACGGAAACTCAGCCGATGGCACTAGCCGCAACGTCCTCCTCATATGCAATGTCACCAACAGCGGTCGCTTTTCCGACTTCTCAGCAAGCGTTGCTTAGCAATTTACGAAAGTTTTAAGTTTAACTTAAGTTTTTCAGTAATAAGTAATGTTGCTTTTGCCTTTGCGTTATTACGAACTAAAATTAAAAACAAAAATATCAAAAAAATATCGTCGATTTTATCATTCGAGTTATTATAGGGAAAAGAAATAAGATGGAAGAAGAAGATGATAAAATAGTTGAACAGTTCATGAACCATCCACCGTATTCGCCATTTTTCGGAATTATGGGCGTGGCAGCAGCAATTGTATTCTCCTCCATGGGAGCTGCATATGGCACTGCTGTTGCGGGTACTGGCATCGCCGCTACTGCCGTGATGAGGCCTGAATTGATTATGAAGTCCATTATACCGGTTGTCATGGCTGGAATTATAGCAATATATGGGTTGGTGGTGGCCATTTTGATCTCTGGCGTACTGGATACGGCTGAATCATATTCACTGCGCAAAAGTTACGTGCACTTCAGTGCGGGGATGACTGTAGGATTCTCGGGACTCGCCGCGGGGTACGCTATCGGTATTATAGGAGACGCTGGCGTTCGCCATACAGCTCAACAGCCGAGATTATTTATTTGTATGATTCTAATTTTGATATTTGCGGAAGTTTTGGGACTGTACGGTTTAATAGTCGCAATTTACATGTACACAAAGGAAGTAAAATAAACAAGGCTTGTTAAAATATTTGCAGATAAAGTAGTTTTCTAATGAAAATCTGAAGATGTCTTTAAAGTATATGCTGCTACGGTCAATGCCTAACCGAAGGGCTGTTCGCACTTCTTTGCGACTACTTTGTTAAATTCTATAAACATTTTTCTTTATCCTTATAAAATTGGTCTTACACTTGAGAAATTGAAAGTTTTTTATTTTACTTTTAATATATTGCGTTGTTGAAAATATGATGTATAGAGAACTAAATTTCTCATGTGAGCTCTTGTTTTTCGCATGTATACAAAGAGAATAGAAGAAAAACCCGAGCTCCGTCGTCAACACTGCCCTAATGTTAAGTTGTTTTTACCCCGCAGGAATTCACTGTCATAGTGGCCTCAACTACTTTGAACCTAACTAGTTTTTGAATAGTTAAAAAAGGAAAAGTCGCGAGATAGAAAAAACCAGTAAAGGAGAGCGTCACAATATGATATTTGTACTGCTCAATGCTCACGCTCTCTCCGAGAGTGATTCTGTTATATTTTGTTGCTGGAGAAGAATTTTGGGTATATAATAATACGTGCAAAGATTAAGGTGACATTTGAAATTCAATTTCCGCGCGCCAAAACGGACTATGGAAAAAAAATGGGATTAATGGGTAGGATTGTCTTTGTCATCTATGCCAAGTTACACGTAAACAAATTCATTGATGTTTGAGTTCGCTTCGTTATTGCTAAAAAAGAATTTTTCAATTTTAACAATGCCTGAATTGAATTTTGAAGAGTGTGAAACAATGCTTTGCGTCTATATTGACAAGACGAAATGCATAATAACTGGAGATGAGACTTGAGTCGACCCCGAAACTACCGATCAATTGAGCAAATATCGTGACACAAGACCAAAAAAAAAAAAAAAGATATTTAAAAATCAAAGTTATGTTGACAGCTTTCTTCGATTTTTGTAGTGTTGCGCTCTATGATTTCCTTCCCCCCGGGTCAACAAGGAATATTATTTGAACGTTATGCGTCGTTTGCGTGAAGCCGCAATTGTGGCTGAACATCTCATGGTTTTTGCACCATGACAATGAAACGCCTACATTTATTCTTCGTAACCATTTCGCCAGAAACTCAACCTATGTCTCTAAAACTCCAAAACTTCCGTATTTACCTGATATGCCAACAAACTCAAAAGATTCAGGCCGTGTTGGAGAGAGACCTGAAGGCCATCCTGAAAATCGATTTTGAAAACTTTTTCGAAGATTGGAAAATCCGTTGGCATAAGTGCATTGTAAGTTGGAGGGATAACTGTGAAGGCGATGAATTTGGTTTGGAGAAATAAGTTTTTTCAAAATAAATGCCATGTCACTGTTTTGAGAAGAGACACGAATTGCCCAGCTTTTGCGTGAAATAAAGCTAGAATAAAACACTCGATTAATACGTTTATTCCACCGCGATCGTAGTTACAGAAGTGAGAATATAATTATGCGCCAGTTAATGTCAAAAAAGAGTTTTCTTAACATAACATATGTTTGGTGATATTGTGAACTTATACGAGGAGTTACGTATAGTCGAATTTCGATTTTTTTGTGTCGTTATGTTGGTACTCATGTCTCTCACTTATGCCGACAAGCTTGGCCATTTTGAATGTTCACTTAATTGTTGACAGCTGCTTTGCTTGCACGTGTTTTGGCTCGTCTTCGATTTTTACCTATTCAAAAAAATGGATCAAAGAACCTGTATCAAATTTTGTGTGAAAAACGAAATTAAGTGCGCGGATGGATTCCGAATGTTGACTGTGGCATACGGAGAAGCTACCTCAGACCGAAGCAACGTTTATCGGTGGTGCAAAATGTTCTCAGAAGGCCGAGAAGATGTGAATGACGAAGACCGTGCCGGACGCCCGAGCAATTCAACAACAGACGAAAAAATTTATGAAGTGAAGAAAATGGTATTGGCCAATCGTCGAATCCCCGGTAGAGAAGTTGCTAAGGACCTAGACATATCGATTGGCTCGTGCTATTCGATTTTTATCAATGATTTGAGCATGAGACGGATTCGACCAAAAACAGCATGAACATTGCTAATGAGATGTTGCATTCTGTCCGCGACGACCCAAATTTGCTCCAGAGGGTTATAACTGGTGACGAATCGTGGGTTTATGGTTATGACGTGAAAACCAAAGCTCAATCATCTCAATAGAAGCTGCCGCACCGTTCGGTCGAATGTGAAAATTATGCTTACAGTTTTCTTCGATTGCAGGGGTGTATTGCATCATGAGTTCTTGCCACAGGGTAGGACGGTCAATAAGGAATATTACCTGCAAGTTATGCGCAATTGGCACGAAGCAATCCGCCAGAAACGCCCGGATTTGTGGAAGAACAAAAATTGGCTTTTGCACCACGATAACACCCCTTCTCACATATTTTGTAAGTGATAAATATTTTGTTATTTAATATATTTAAGACAATATTTTGTTGGACTTATTTAAGTTACCTAAGATTTTTTATTTTCAAGTTTGTGTTTTTTTGTTTCCAGTTTAATATGTACACATATTATAGCCTGACTCCTGCAACCTTTCTGCTATTTGATCTACGCCACGTATCCCCATCTTATTGTGCAGTACTAAACTCTAAGTCTTATTTTAGCTAAGCACTGCACTCCTAAGCCGAATACTTCTACGATCTACTAATTTTTTTTTGTTGTCCACTTGGTCAGCTGGCAATTTGCTTGGAATTTGGGAAACTTTTTAAACAATAAATAATGAGCCTCTTTTTCTGTAATAATAAATTATTGAAGGGCGTTGACGAACCTAACGATGTCGACTACAAGAATTACGACTGTAAGATAGAAGTGTACCTGTTTAAGCGATGAATCGGGAGTCATCAGACTGCTTTAGAATGATATAACTAACCGCATGATCGAAACAATTGTGAAACGCTTATGAAAAAAAAACATAAGAATAAAGGGAGATACAGCAGAGAAGTAACTTAACCCGCAAAACTCTCCTACGATGAAACGGCGAAGATATCGAAATAAATCGAAAAACTAGATATGCCTGACTATTATGTGCATATTTTGGTCAAATTTCAGCTGCATGGCTTTTATAGTCTCTGAGATCATTTTAGTCATACGGACAGACAGACGGACGCAGCTATGTACATCAATTCAGCTGGTGTCACTAATCTACCACGCCTCCTTCTGCCCCTTTATACTTTTTAGTACTGGGTATAAAAACACAAAGTATACGCCATTGAATTTCTTATTTCTTTTTTGCATAGCTTGTTTGTTAAATTTCTGTACATGGGCTTGTTCCACTAACAAAGCCATAAGCGCTCGCTTCGTCTTTATTCCTGAATTCCGGGAAATATTACAGGCTGCAGGATATAGTTTTATTTAGCTTTTGTTCAAAAATGTTGAATTTTATGGCCAATAATGAAAGCAAATATCTATATTGTTTTAAATATTCTTGAATTTATATTAATTGATGCACCAAAAAAGAGAAACGCAGTAAATTCACCACGCGTCTATTAAGCTAATGTACACTCACCATTCTTAGTGAAATGTTTATGTACATATGTATGTGGATTTTTGCAACAATGTATTGACTACATATGCATGTATGTATGTATATTCAAAAATAAAGGAACTTTTCATTTCAAACTTAATTGTCGCTATAAACTAAAAGTAAAAGGTAGTAACTTTGGGACTCTCTGTATCACTAAATTTCAATCATATCCGATGTTTTTTCCGAAAGTTCCAAGAACCAAGTTTGATTTGGATATGCCCTAAAAATGTTTTTTAGGCAACTTTGGAGGGGCTCTGATGTCTTCTTATGCGTGAAAGTTGGTTTTTTTTGTATTGTTTATTTTATTGTTTTTCGAATGTGTTATTCTTCAATAACTTGATGTAAATAAATCAATTGGCGTTTTGAAAATTCTATCTTAATATCTGATAGTTAATACATTTGAACATTGCATTGCAATAAATATGCGTCGGAAAGAAATGTGGCTGCATAGTCCAATGTTCCAAAGTCAAATATCGGTTCTGTGACGTCATGCTTAAGCATTCATATGACCTGTTCAAAAACGGACCTGCGCAATGCGCCTCCTTTTGTTAGTTCATAGATAGACGCAGAAAATCCTAACATAATACGTAATCATGTATGCAACCTACGCTATCAACTTTACTGAAGGATAGTTTTGTTAATGTATCCATTCGTATTATATACAATTTAATAAAAGTATTTCAAAATGTATGCAGTTAACGTATTCTTTGCCATCAGTGTGGCCAGATTTTTTATACCTGTTTTTTGAAACACTAACAAATACTTCTACAGTTAGTCAGATTAGTAAATATAATACTATTTAAATTTTAAAACTTGTAAAATTAATCAGGCCTTTTCTAGATTTCGACTCGTTTTGAAAAGTCATAACGAGTGCATTCCGACAAATGGTGTTCTAGATTTCGACCGAGTTCGAATCCACTTCGAATCGTTTTCATTTAGACCCGAAGCAGCTGTGTTGTTTATGTTTGTTTATATGGCGCTAAATTGAAATGGAAGCGACATCATACAGCAGCCGTCTTTTAAAAATGGACACGTAGTAAAAACTTAAACAATTTGTAGTTTGCATTTTAGTTTTAAAAGTATAACATACAAATTTTCGCCAACTCTATGTGTTTATTTTATTTTAGTCAGTAAATTATTTTAAGCAGCAGTTTTAGAGCCACCTTCAGTTACTTCTCTGCTACATTCCGCTTTGTTGAAATGTTGTTTGTTTATTTTCCAAAAGCATTTCACAATTTTTTTGGTCATGCGGTTTATTATCATCGCTTAGACAGGCACATTTCTTTCTCACAGTCGTATTGACATCGTTGGTGCTTGCAAATTTGCCAACATTTGACAACGTTGGTATTGTGTTTTGCTTAGCAATACCTTTTTGGCTCCTTCAAAAATGTATTACTACAATTAACTAAAAAAAAGCGGATCATTGTTGTTTGTTTAAAAAGTGCGCCAAATTCCAAGCAAATTGCCAGCTGATCAGCTGATCAACCATCGATAAGTTCACTTGTGAGTTACCTCAAGTTTTCGAACATCCATTTTATTAATTTAATTTTTTTCTGCCAACATCTTTCTGACAGACAAACATTTTTTATTTATTTACCAATTTTGTACAATTTATTTTATATACATATTTTAAGCCATCCATTAATAAAATTATCTTCGCATTTACTTGTGCAACACGACAACACGACTACACAATACACATTTCGAAGTTTTGTTTTGTCTAAATCCAGAACACCTTACTTTCATTCCACTCGTTTTGGTTTTGCATGTATACACAATTTTAATAGACATTTTTTGTAATAAAAATATATAATGAAAATTAACCCTAATTCGTTCAATTGAGCACATCTAAATTTTCTTAAAGCATTAAAAAATAATACAAAATTAATTTTGGTGGCATTAATGCGTTTATTTCAGCAAACAAATCAAAATACTTTTCATTTCGACAGCTGCAAGCCAAACTTTTCATAGCGAGTAAAATCTTGTCGGAATCGAAATCTAGAATACCTTTCATTTCGATTCCGACACTTTTTGTCGGAATCGAAATCTAGAACATGCCTGAATATTTTTCTTGATTGAAAATAAAGTATATGTGTAAATTATTTTGTTTTACATGCCATTAATACCACATGATTTTTCTTTGGTATTTATAAGAAGCACACATAGCATATCATTTAATACCAAATTTAAGTTGTTTACCAGTTTATTCATATGGTCACCCTGACGTTTGATGAAAGACTTGCGGAAGCGGACATTTTAGCTAAATTTGTGTAAATGTTGCGAATAATTGTGAAATTTGATTATTATAAATACTTACAAGAAGCATAAAATTGTTATAACGTAATTGCAGCTTTCTTTAGTTGCATTATAACGCTACAAACCCACAAAAATCTAAATTTTTTCACCAGCGTGGGTTATCTGCAAATAGACCAAAAGAGCTGAGCACACGTCAAAAATTATTGGCCAGTTCTGGCCAGAAAAACGTGCGAGGGGACGTGGCAGATCAAACAGCTATGGCAGAGTATTGGCAGCAGCAGTCAAATGGTGCAAGTAGTTCGCTTCCACTTGCTGATGAACCGTATAATGGAAGCGTGCAAAGCAGTGACGATCTAATTGTTAATAGTAACAACAACTATGTAAATTTCAATCAATTCATCATGCAGCATAATTTGAGATCAAATAATCTACCATCAGCGACGGTCGGTGATGGTATGGGTCAGAGCGATTGCAGTACTGTAGGCGGCGGAGGCGCTTTTAACTTGACATCAAACATGTCGCAAATTCCAAGGTCTAGCGGGTTAAGCAGCGTAAGTAAAAATTGTTCAACATGGTTTCAATGGTATACAAAAATTAAATTTATATGTTTATTAGATTTATGGTACTTTTTCGCCTCAGCCGTTCATTGAATATGGAAATGGAGATAATCCAGCCACTTCGAACTACTCGGGCACAACGTTTACCAACTTATACACACCTTTTAATCCCAATCCCTTTGCCGCCAGCTTTGATTTTAATGCATCTAAGTTGCAAGCAAATGCCCCAGAATTTGTACCGAATTTTGCCAAAATGAGTTTAAATGCGTCAACTAGAGTAAATGGTAACATGCCTACAGAAACGAATGCCAATGGCAATAATACTGCCACCTTAGACGAAAGCAATGACCAAGTTCAATTGTCTGCAACTTCAACTACAAAAACTGCCGAGCCATCCATTATGGGCCCTAATGTCCATACACAGCAGCACCATCGTGGTGCTACGAATAAACCGCAAAGTCGCGTCTCTAATACCTATACACCCACCGTTCGTGAGAGAGACCCCAAATCAAGCGGCAGCCGCCAAAGACGTGCACAGGCAGAGTATCGTGAGGAGCGGGATGATCGCTATGAACGCAAAAAGCCTCAGAAGCAGCAGCGCTATGACAACCACCGCAGCAATAAACGACGTGATGATTGGAATCGTAACCGCGATCGGATTAATGGCTTTCGCGTTGAAGAGCTGGATACAAGCAATGAGAGTCCGCTGCCATCCCCTGAAAAACACAAGCAGTCGCCCAAGCGCCACCTCACTTCGACGGAGAATGAAAAACTCTCTCAGCGCGAAAAACTCGTACGCGACATCGAACAACGTCGAATTGAATGTCTCGTTTGTGTGGAGCCGATCAAAGCCCATCACGCTGTTTGGTCTTGTCAAAACTGTTATCACGTTTTGCATCTGAAATGCACTACCACTTGGGCATCTAGCTCAAAAAGTGAAATAGGCTGGCGCTGCCCCGCTTGCCAAAACGTTTTGAAGGAGGTGCCGCGCGATTATTTATGCTTCTGCGGCAAGTTAAAAAACCCTCCAGTTACTCGCTCTGAGCTTGCACACTCCTGCGGTGAGGTATGCTGCCGTATCGAGGGTTGTTCCCACGCTTGCACTCTACTATGTCATCCAGGCCCGTGTCCCCCCTGCCAAGCTAATGTGCAGCGAAGCTGCGGCTGCGGAAAATCTTCCAAGACCATGCAATGCGCAATGAAAGAAGAAATTGTATGCGAGGCACAATGTGGCAAGCCTCTTAATTGTGAACATCATGTATGTCAGGCACTTTGTCATTCCGGAAAGTGCGTTCCTTGCTCAGAAAAACTAGAACAAAATTGTCACTGTGGAAAGCAGCAACGTGAAGTCTTATGTACTCGCGAAACTCACGACCGGCGTCATTATACTTGCAGTAAACCGTGCGGTAAAGATCTACTTTGCGGCAATCACAAATGTAAAGATTCATGTCATGCTGGAGTTTGCAGGCCATGTAAGCTAAGTCCTGAACAGGTAACCTCATGTCCTTGCGGAAAGGCGCCACTGCCAAAGGATCAGCGGACATCTTGCCTAGATGCAGTGCCTACGTGCGAAGGCGTTTGTGGAAAAACGCTACGTTGCGGCAAGCCAGCACATCCACATCAATGTGCCAGCAAATGCCACCTTGGCCAGTGCCCACCATGTAACAAACAGACGGCTGTGAAGTGTCGCTGTGGTCATATGGACCAAATGATCAAATGCCGCCAGTTATCCACACGTGCGGACGATGCACGATGCAAGAAACGCTGCACTAAAAAACGTTCTTGCGGCAAGCATAAGTGCAACCAGGAGTGCTGCATCGATATCGATCACGCCTGTCCGCTGCCTTGCAACCGTACCCTCTCTTGCGGTCGTCATAAATGCGATCAGCCGTGTCATCGCGGTAATTGTCCGCCCTGCTATCGTAGTTCCTTCGATGAGTTGTACTGTGAGTGTGGTGCGGAAGTCATATATCCGCCCGTACCATGCGGAACAAAGCGTCCTCCATGTAAGCGACCTTGCTCACGTGTTCATCCTTGCGAGCACACTCCTCAACACAATTGCCATGCCGCAGCCACATGCCCACCATGTATGATGTTTACAACAAAATGGTGTCATGGACAGCATGAACAACGCAAGACTATTCCATGCTCACAACCAACCTTTAGTTGTGGTCTAGCATGCGGTCGACCACTACCTTGCGGTCGTCACAAGTGTGTTAAGGCTTGCCATGAAGGTGTCTGTCAAACTGGAGGAGAAACCTGTCGTCAAAACTGCACTAATACGCGCGCTCAATGTGCACATAAATGTGGAGCTCCATGCCATGATGGCACCTGTCCAGAGACGCCTTGCAAGGAGTTGGTGGAGGTGCAGTGTGAATGTGGACATCGCAAGCAAAATCGCAGCTGTCACGAGCTAGCTCGCGAATATAGCCGCATTGCGACAGCACAATTGGCATCTTCCATGGCAGAGATGTCTCGAGGAAATTATATGGAGCTAAGCGAAATATTGGCGCCTGTTAAGCTTAACAAAACAAACAGAACGTAAGTATATTGACGATCCTATTATTAATCATGAAATTTAAACAGTTCTTTTATTCACATGGGGCAGTCTCGATTGTAATGACGAGTGCCGTGTAGTAGAACGTAACCGTCGGTTGGCAATTGGTTTGCAAATTCGCAATCCAGACACACAGCAAAAATTACTAACGAAGTACTCTGACTTTTTGCGTACATTTGCCAAGCGCAATCCTGTACTTACAAAGTCGGTTTACGAGACTCTTAGTGACCTTGTGAAACTAGCCAAGGAAAGCAAACAGAAATCACGCAGCCATTCGTTTCCAACTATGAATCGGGAGAAGCGGCAGCTTGTCCACGAGCTGTGTGAAATGTTTGGTGTAGATTCGGTATCGTATGATAAGGAGCCAAATCGCAATGTGGTTGCCACCGCTCATAAAGATCGGGTAAGCTGCAAGTTAAAACAAATATTCTTGATTATAATTTTTTTTATAACACAGTCGTGGCTTCCTGCCACAAGTTTAATGGAAGTCTTGGCGAGAGAGTCAGGTCAGCGTCGTGTGCCCGTACCCAGCAACAATGCATGGAGCCTTAGGAAATTGTAGAAAACGACAGAATGCAAATATAAATGTTGGTCTAAATCATACTTTAAAAAATTTCTCACAGATCTAATGTGCTGTCCGTCGTTTGAAAACAAGCGCTACGAAGACAATACAGACCATTTCTTTTTATATAATAAATTAGTCTACTAAAAAATATTAAGAGAATGTTAAAAAAGATGCTGTTAATAAGATTGATAAACGAATTGGCAAACTTATTAAGATCAAAAATCAAATGTAGAAAAATGCGTAAAATTATACTTTTACTTTGCTGATAAAAAATCAAGAGGAAATTATTGTATAAAGTGAAATTCAGGAAATTCAAAATATATGTTGAAAAAATTATCTATGAAACCAAACCAACATTAGTTTCAATTTGTAAAAGCTGGGTCGCATCCCGAAGGGATATGGTCTTACAAATATCTAATGAGTAGAACGAGAATTACAGTAAAATTAAAGTTTGTATCAACCATTCCATGCTAGTTATTTAAACAAGCCTCGGATCTTTGTTTCCTTGTGTAAGCAACAGCGTTAATAAGACCAATAAATAATCGAAACAGTCATAGCGGCTCTTCAGTTTATTCTGATTAATAATAATAATGACATGTTCTAAAAATATAACAATTTAAGAGCTTAGTCTCTCTACAAAAATTTTCCAATTATTTCTATGACAGATTTGTTCGTCTCTCTCCTTATTGAGAGCCATGTACTTTTTGGACGTCCGCGGTTCATTCTGCCCTCCATTCTTCCATTTCCAATGCTCTATGTGACATTTCGTCGATAGGCTTTCGTAGGGTATGTCCCATCCAACCATACTTCCGCCTCAATGTCGATCGGCTGTTGCTTAGTGATTTCCCACAACCGTTCGTTACGAATCGTTCTTGGCCACCAGATTCTAAGTATTTGCGGGAGACATCTTTTCACGTAGGTATGCAGTTATTGTGTAATTGCGGTAGTAACAACGATTCTGACTCGTACAACAGCACGCTTTTGACGCAAGCATTAAATATTTTTATTTTGGTCTTCAGTTGTATGGCTGTCGAACACCAAATGTTCTTAAGGCTAGCGAATGCACCTCTATCTTTACGTAGCCTGTTGGACGCATCCTCTTTAGTGCCCCTATCTGTTGTTAGTAAGCTATTTATTTTTCAACGTTTTCAATATTCGTATCATTAATAACTATCAGGGCATCAATTCGTGAGTTAATGCGCATAGATTTAGTTTTAGCGGCATTAACCTTTAGAACAAATTTAGTGCATTCTTCCGCAACAATAGTTATTTGAGCTTGCATATTCGCATGCGTGTTCGTCATAAATACGGCGTCGTATACAATACGTCGGACAATTTATCTCTTATTCCCCACCGCATACAATGCCGTTATGTCTCACGCCAGTGAATGATACGAATGGGTCACTTAGTGTGCCATTGTACATGTGACATTGACATGTAGCACCATCATAGCTGCCTTAATAATATTAACAATTTTAGAAGGAATGCCTCTAGTTTCAAGAGTATTCCACACATATTCACCTTTTAAGGCATCGAAAGCCTTTTCAAAGTCGATGAAGGTGAAATACAAGGTGGCGTTGAGTTCTAACGATTTCTTGATTACGTCGAATTAAATTGTTCAGTGGCTCAGCGATACGGTTCAAATTTATTTTTAGGAAAATTTTGTTGATTATCGGCAACAGCAATATACCTCTCCATTTAGAGCATTTTTTCCTATCTCCCTTTTTAGCGACCTTAACGATGACAGCTTATTTCCACTCTGTCGGCATATGTTCCGTGTTCCACAACTCGACGGATAAAGGCTGCAGTTTTACGGACATTGTTTCCGGGATTGCCTTAAAAACTTCAGCTGGAAGATTGCCGATTCCTGTACATTTACCCAATTTTAGCGAAAGAAGCGCCTCACGTATTTCTTCGACACTGCAGTCAATAGATCTGCTGGGATTGCGCCGTCTAATGTGTAGCAGCTCGACATCGTTTTCGTCGTGAATAATGTTAAGCGTTCTAACAAAATACCTCTTCCACATTGCCGTCTGTTCGTCTGCATTTGTTACCGGCAACCATTCTCATCTTCAACAGACATTGCGCTGAACCCTTATCTGCAGCAACTTGTGCCGCTGCCCCTAATTTCTCGTAGAAGCTCTGTTTATCGCGTTTCGCTTGATATTTTATCATCTTGGAGAGGCGTCTGAATTCTCTTTGCAATTCAGCTTTTTGAGTCTCGCTAGCTGCCCCTAATATTCTTGTTTTAGTTTGGTTTTTTAATTCAATCAGATCCCAAATGAATTGAGATAGCCATTCCTTTTTCGTTATTCTCGCGTATCCTAAAACTTCTATGCACGTTTTTCAAGTCCTCCCATATTGCATCAATACTGCCGGTGTTAGCGGTGGAAGCGGAAGCTATTTTATGTTCAAAAGACGTCTTGGTGGTATCACTCATAAGTTTTGTTAATTCAAATTTGCGTCGGCGGGTATGCTGCCGGCTATTTTTTGGGGACCACTATAAGTTAATTTCAGCTATCACTAAGGAATGGTCACTACCAATTTTGGCGCTACGTTTGTTCCGAACATCGATATGTGATCTATTTGTGTTGTTGTGAAACTATTTGTCGATTGCCAAGTGATTTTGTGATTTCTCTTATGGGGAAACACTGAGCCACCAATTTTTAAATCATTATTCAGATGTAGCTCTAAAAAGAGCTCGCCATTTTCGTTGCAGGTGCCTAACGCATGGGTTCCTATAATTTGCTTAGAGCCCATATTTTCTGAACCGATTTGGGCATTAAAGTCTCCCATTAGGATTATGATGTCCTTCTTGTTTACACTTTGAAGTGCATTCTCAAGAATGCTGTAAAATCGGTATTTTTCTACATCTTCAGCATCTTCCGTAGGTGCATAACAATGTACCACTGTAACATTCTGGGTTTTGGCTCTGAGACGTACAGAAATAATACGCTCAGATACAGCTTTCCAAGACATCAATGTATTTCTAAGACGTTTGCTAAGGTAGATACCGACGCCTCTAACATGTGGATCGCCATCGCCTGGCATGCCGGAGAACAAAAACTTGCCACCTCTATTATTTCCTACTTCACCGTTGCCATTCCACTGCACTTCACTTACTCCCAGCAACTCAATTTTTAGTCTTTCACAATTAGCAGAGAGTTGAGCAAATTATCATTCCGCTTGAAGGCCGAGGATGACATTTGTATGAAGGGGATTTTAGAGACGCATGCAAATATCTTGGGAACAGGGAACAGGGTTTTTTACAATATTTAAAGTATGTATTGATATTCACGCAGACAGCTTGTGAAAAACTTAACGACGAAAAGTAAACTGGTTGGGGTTGCATAAGGAGTTTTCTAAACATGTCCTATTAAAGAAGCTTGAAAACATCTTAAGTAGTTGCAATGAGCTCTTTATGGTGTTACTAGATGCCGATTCGAATTTGCATAACCGACAGCGAATTGGAATGGTAACCACTTTGAAAGATATGTATGTATGAAGGGGATTTTATAGTATAATCGGAAAGCAATGCAGGGTGCAGAGCTCCTTGTTTTACATGCCACATTAATAAATTGTTAATTATAGTTTTTATTGTTAGTGGATTGGTAAAATTTTTAAGAAAATATTCAAAATCTTACAAATTTTTACGAAATAAGTATGTATGTACGTTGATACAAAATCCGTATCTTTTGCTAGTTTCATTAGTTAATTAAAGGTTCTTTTCCACCCTCTCGCAATTGATGGTTTTGCTGTTTTTAAAAACCAAGTTGGACCCTTTTCTTGAGCCCACCAAGAGCGTTGTTAGTATACCCCCATCTACATAAGCGAAAGGTTCAAAATCGTGAGCGCGCTTCTAATTTGTTGCCATTGCCGTTGCCATTTCCACGAAAACAATAAGCGGCGCCATGGGAATAATGCCAAAATAAAGATGAAATGTTACGACAAGCCAAGTCAAAGGAACCAACGCTAGCGGTAACGCAGCTATCACCGATGTCTACGCGGCATTTCTTAACATTAGCGAACCCTACGCCCGCCTAACGAACTCAGCGCAGTCACCCACCCATACACTGGCAGCATGCGAGTATATGAATATAGGCTGAGATAATGAGGCGCTATAAGTGAAATGACTGCCAACGTCTAAGCTGGCGGGGGCGTCGGCGAAAGCGTAGAAGCTGGCAGCACTGCTATGACTCTTAAGATGTGTGCGTAATTTGAATTTAGTCTGCCTGCGAGTTTATTAAACAAAAATACAAAGAGTGGGTGTATTGGAAGGGGTCTAACCATGGTATACCTAAGTAGCAGTAAGTGTGGGGCACTTAATGCCACAAAGATTAAATTGCGGTCGCAAGCATTAGGAGCTGCTCAAAAACTTGGTGCAAAGAGTTTATTTTGGGAGGGTAGTAAAAATAATAAAAAGGAACGACTTTAAAGGCATGTATGAGCGTATATCTGCTATGTGCATACATACAGACAATTTTTGAAAACTGTAAAAATACCTAATAACATAGTCTATATGGTGCCCCACAGTATAATACCCTGTATCTTTTTGCACCAAACACCTTTTAGTGACTGATTGGTCGGACTATATGATGTATTCAACCGATTTTGATAAAATTTGGTACAGTGCTGTTATCGCTAAAAATGCCAAATTTGGTTAATCAATTGGAGCATAGAAGTTCCGTATCCTAAAATATTCATTGGATCTGAGAGCTAAAAAAAAGTTATATTTGACGGCTTTATGGCCAACACCAAGGCTCACGTACAACTACATACATGTTGCGTCGACATTTCAGCAAATCCTTCATTTGGCAATCTGCTATTAGGATATAAACCGTAACCACGTGCTTTCAATTTGTGCATTCGCTTTTAAAAAATGCATTAAAGTCAAAAAAAACCTCTTAAAAAGTTACATTGAAAGCGCGAAATTTACTTCCTAAATAGCTGCCTGACTGGTTGCCGTCAAAGTTCAGATGAACCTACATATGTATGTATGTATGTGTGTATGTGGATACACTGCTTGTACGGATATGTAGGATATGTATGTAAACCCAAGGTCGTAGACAAGTTTTAACGAAGAGGAGTAATACATATATATTTATTCTTAATGTTTTTTGTATGAACTTATACTGAACATACCAATGTGGAATTTAATGACAAAGGTGGCGCAATGCCCTTTCTGAACCCATAGCCAATGACTCCACTCTTGTGTGGACGGGAGCAGACCGACTAGCCGTAAGCCTCAATAAAGAAGGATATGCTCACACACTCACTCGCTACTATGTGCTTAGTGCGACAGTACTGCCACAAATTCAAATTGCAAATTCGCCGCAGATTTTTTATGCACTTTTTCGTACCAAAATTAAGCAAAAGAAGAAACCACCGTAACGAATTCAAGCGGCATTCCAAACGAGGACAACGGCGACGTCTACGTCTACGATGTCTGTAGTGACGTTGATGGCAAAATAAAAAGCTATACTACGAGTAGACCCATAGAATAAGCCGAGGACGAGCAACTGAATGCAAATATTATCGTATCTGTATGCTGCCATTTCTCTACGACACTTCGCGACGCGACGTTGCGGTTGTCGGGCCGCTGCCATGCCGTGCCCGGCCCGGCCCGGCCTTTACGTTCGTCCCATCTTTGCCCTTATAATAAAAGCAGACTATGAGAAACCTTTTGAAAAGCGAAAAGGTGACAACACCAGCAGCAACAGCATGAGCAACATGGTGTGGGGGGTTAGCCAAGGCAATGCCAACGGCAATAGCTCTGTCTTTCCAGCTCCGAACTAAATGCATTTCGGTTTTTATTCATATTTTATTCAAATGTGGCAACGAAAATAGCAAACACTATGCAGTTATGTATTATTATTATATACATACATACATAAGTATAAATTCTTCTTTTGCCAACTCTCTTCCCACTGTCTATTTATTTTTATTCCTTATTTATTTTCTTTTGATATTTCTTGTTGGTTGGATAAAATTTAGAATTCTCATTGCTTAAATTTTCGTGCCTGACTGCCAGGCACAAATAAAGCCCTGACATCAGCTTGTCATGAATTGCATTTTAGTTGCGTTCTTGTCGTCGTTCTATCCCTGTTATAACTGCGTTTTTGCCTTGCATTTTTCCATAAACTTCTCATTACTTTAATATTGGCAGCTTATAAGCCGCGTTAGACATGTTCCCGGCACGGGTGGACGATGATCCAAAAGCCAAACCAAGCCAAGTCAGGCCAAAGCCAAAGCCAATGTCAAGCCAAGCAAAGACAAGCCAACTCAGCAACGGATTATCTGCGACAGCACCATAAAAACTTTGACGTGCGAGTAGCAAACGAAGTTGGTGTGAGCTCTGAACCAAGAGTTTTGGATCCTGAATAGTAGTTTGTGTCGGGCAAAAATGTACTACGAAATATAATTTCCCTTTTTCATAGCACATTTCCAACAACATTTGTTTAGCCTCCTGTTCCTAGCCATCGCCGCCATCATCCACAACGTTGTTTGTCCTGCAGCCGTTGACTATATGGGAAAACAATTTTTATTGCATTTCGCTGGCAATGAGTGAAATGACTGGTGAGTGGTAAATGGTGACTGGAGAGTACGACAAACGAGGAGTGAGAGAGTGGGTAAATATTACATTTTTTAAACACTTTGTATTAAGTGCAAAAGATGCAGCAGATGCAGCAGATGCAGCGGAGCAGAGATGCAATGAGGCAGAAGGGTAACCGGCTCTCAGCCAACGTTTCCTGCGTTACTTGTGCACTTCAAGATTCAAGTATAATGCAATAAAGCGCGAATCAAAGCTACAATAAAAATTAAAAACAAAACAGAAAATTGTGTTTAAATATCCAACATTACAAGAAAATTGTAGTCACTGTTCCCAATCCACATCAAACTTAGGTTTTGTAATACTTTTCTTGAGATGCCGACAAAATGCTGTATCTTTTACGTTTATTATGTAAATTATTAACTTGAATCATTTGTCTAACCAGCAGCTCATCCACTAAGTGTGCCGATAAAAATGGCCAGGTGGAATCAAGATGGAACGTACCATAAGCGCAATCAGTCAAAGGGGCTTAAGATGACAGCATGGAACTGAAATTTAGTGCTCAACTGTTTGCTGTCGGTTATTGAATTATGTATTTCGGGTGCTGGGTAAAAGGAAACAAATAAATGAAAAATTAAAAAAAAAGTTAATATGTACACCCAAAAAAAAAAAAAAAAAGAATGGAAAAAACAAGAGCAATGAAAAAACATCAACAACTACGAAGCAATGGCAACAATGGCAAAAAAATTCAATTAAAAAAGAATCCCCGGAAATTCCTTGTAATCCCAAACTCAAAAGTAATACGTACATATACATACATATTGTCAAAAGGCAAATTGTAGGAAATTTCGTTGCGTGGGCTACATCAACAAAGCCTTTGCAAGCGGGATGAAGAGGCGCACGAAGTTAACACAAAACATGTGGCCAATAAATTTGAACAGCAGGAAATGTTATGCCAGAGCCTCAGGGACAGACAGCCAGACAAAGCCATCCATAAGTCCCAGACCACCCGACCGACCATTACTTTTGGCAACAACTTAAGTATGTAAATTGGCGCACGTTCATTTTTTGATTTCCAGCATGAAATCAGTATAATCTCTTTTGGCCAGCAGCCACCTAGCTAATATCCGAGACAAAAAGCCATCCATGACAATGTGATGCCCAACGCTCAAAAGTTTAAGTTGATTTAAAACACGACGAGTACCGGATATTGCCGACCAGTTCTACCGTCTCCACCGAGTACGGCCTCACCAGTTCCACTGTGTGTTGCTATTGCCTAATGGTCGCAAGCTAGCATGTCTTGCTTGGTCTGTGTTCCCGGATTGTGCCTTTAGGCGCTGATTAACGCACTCGAGCGCAATCTGCCCCACTTCACTATTTTATAAACACAAAATAGAATTTAAAGGCATAAAAATAAAATAGAGCGTTCCCCCGTTGCCACCTTCTTGCATTTGTGTTCGTTCTCTCATCATATTCTAAATAAACATACATACATACATATTGCTTTGAGTGTGATTCTCTGTGGTTGTGTGTGTGTCTATCTTGATGCCAAGTAAAAACAAGCAAAAAAAAAAAAAAAAAATGTCTGCTGCCTTTTCATATTAAAGGTAATTTTCATATTTTGCAAATGGCTGACTGACTGAATGAATGGCGAACTGGTTGGTTGGTTGCTTACTTGGTTCTTTGGCTGGCTGTGTGCATGCCTGTCTATGGATCTGTTTGCCTGGCAGCCTAAGCCGAGAACACGGCAATTCAATCATTTAAATTCAAAAATACACTCTATATACATACATATAAATAGGTATATATGGATGCGTTTATATATATGTAAAAAAAAACATGAGGAACAGGCAATGTGCTGCAGACAAGGAGTACGCACGACGGACGACTATAAAAAACATAAAAATCTGAGCATAGCGTTTTTGAAATGTTTTAAGCTCTTTTGCATAGAAATATGGGAGGAGCTTCACATGCAGTCAGTACGACGCGGATGAGCTCCAAGCTAGTCAAGTCCAAGCTGAAGCAACTGTGAAAAAATATTTATTACTTAAGCGGCGACTGAAGCTCCCTGTATATAACTGTGTTTATATTTGAGTCTAGTGGGAGATTGTGTGCCCTCAAGGTGAAAATATGCTAAGTAACAAATAAAAGGAAGATCTCTATCAGGCGGCATCAACAGAACCGCCACCAACAAAAGTTACAAAAGTACGCCTACATTGAGCTTGCCCAACTTTATACATACATACATATTGTACATTGTATTAAAGAAGGATTTTTTTTTCAGAAAGGCGGTAAAACTAGCCACACAAATATACAACCAAACTCATCTCCAAGCACACAAAACACAGAAAGCCAAAGCACAGCTAGTAAACAAATTAAGAGATTGCTTTTGGGCAGACGTCAGTCAAAGTACACTGCTGGGGCCTAGAGAGCTGCGTCTTGTTCTGCTGATGGCAGTAATAAATTTAAAACGAAACATTCAGAAGACTCTGTGGGTCTTGATTTTCTAAAGAGTTTTAGAAATTATGATATCGACATTTCGTGGGGCAGAACTAGTCGAAATTGTTTTCTAATTTACAAAGTTTTTGCAACTTTTGGCTGTCTTCAGATTAACCAATTACCTGTGAAATTTACATATGTATTTGGGTACATACATTAGACAGCGGCAACCCAACTATTTCGAGAGAAAGACAATGGCAAAGTGTCTACAAATGATTTAGTTGTGGCGGAAGCCAAAACGTCACCAACAAACAAGTCGAGTACTGTCGAGAGCCATTGCGCCGCCATTGTACCGGAAATGCCACACAAATGAGAAGTGGAAGGAAGTTGACAAGCAGAGAGGGCAACGCCAGCGGCAGCAGCAAAACAGTAACAACAACACGACAGTGGCTTGCTGCAGCAGACTGCTGCACATTGTACGAAGGAGCCTTGCAGTCACATGGCAGGATCTAGTATCCCAGGCGTCACTGGGGTCGCTTGCCGAGTTGCTCTCTAATTAGCCGCCATAATGCCGTGTCAACAGTCTAGGGCGGTCTTCCTGAAACGGAAGCTGCAGCTGTGGCATCCAATTGCAACTGCAATCGCTGTACTGTTTCTAAGACAACTTTAACTGCAATAAAGGTAAAAACATTCGTCCATGCAACTGGAAGCCATTCACTTTAGCGAACATAAGAGTAAAAGTGCTTATCAATGCTATCAATGGGGTTTTATATGGGTTCTACACAAGGTAGTTAATTAATCAAAGTTTGTCCTAATTTAAAATAAGTAAAGATAATTTGGTATGAACTACGTTCCGCAAGAAATGCGCTTCAATTATGGACCTCTGTTTTGGCAAGTCGGTCTGCGCCAAAAATTATACCACAAGGCATTAGATGCGACGATGCAAGGACACAGATGTCGAATATTGGTTGGTGCAGCATTTGCTTAAGAGCTCGGGTCCTTGGCTGAAAAAGTGAATCCTGGCGGCACACTATTTACTAGCATTTTCTTTGCATTGCTTCTGGTAAAGTTTCTTTAAAGTTTTTCTTTAATTATTGAAAAGATAATTACATTCACATATTTTTTTCGTTTGAAAAACGACGACATTACAACGCCAAGTCGCTTGTAATTTCGGCTACTCCTTTTTTGAAACTGTTACTAATTTTGTTTTTTTTTTTATTTTTTATTGTATGTGAAGTCTATATGGACCGATTTAGTTTCGTTTAATTTTATACGCCATGTGACTGTCCACTTGAAGAGCCGAAAAAATAACTGTGTCATCTGCAAACGTTACTGTAACGCAGTTGACATCACTAAGTTGGTCACACGTAAATAGAAGGTAAAGGATGATCCCAACACGCTACCCTGGGGTACGCCAGCTTTTATTTACTTTGATATTATGGGCAAGAGAGATATAGGCCGATATGATGTAACTTCATGACCTTGCTTCCCTTGCTTGTTGAACATGATTACCGCAGTGTTCATAATAGCTGTTATTTTAGAAATTACATTTTGTGGAAGGTGTTATAGTATTTCGCTGGTAATGAGATCAAACCCAGGCGACTTACTTGATTTTAATTTTTGTATTTCTTCATTTGCCGGAGGGATTTCGACGTCATTTTCATAAGACTGAGAATCGATTTCAGCTGCGCTCGATGAGTCATAAGGCTTAAATATGGTTTCGAGATATTCCGAGAATACGTTGGCTTTTTCTTTATTACTTCTCCATGTTTTATCAGCTTCATTGATTGGTGGGTGCTGTACAGTATTGAATTTTTTTGTGAATTTCCAAAGCGTATAATCAGTGCTACCTACGCTCTCTTGATTATATTAAGACTTAAACTTAAATTTATATTTTTGTGGTAAAATTTCAACCCTAAATCAAGCAAAGTTATTCTTAAAGTTAGAAGAAAATTCTTAACTCATAACCAATCATTCTTTAAATAAGAATTAAAATTCTCAAATTACGATTTTCGCATACTTAGATTACAGGACAAAAACAAGTCACATGCTTCGGTTAGGCCGCTAGTGTGCATTATGAAAACGAACTATTTTTGGGTTGTGGCAAAAATTTGTCGATAACTAATATTGTGTCTTCACTTTATATAGTATGCGGATATAAAGAGGAAGATCCAGCCGAAGAAAATTTAAATTATCTTCTAAAGGATTTCGAAATGGAATCAATATATGAATATTTAAAAAGTGTATTTCTGTACACTTAGCGGAAGTTTGCGAGAAGATGACCGGAAAGAGGACATTCCATTTTAAGGACTACGAGTGGAATTTTGTGAAATATTGATTGAGTGGAAGGAAAAGGTTAGTTTTGTGTGCTCATATATACACGTATGTACGATTTCAGCTGTACACTTTGTTCTTTTTATAAAAAATAAGTTTGGAATAGAAAACGATTCATTGTCGATAGCTTTCTAAAGTATCATAATCTTGAAAGGACTGACGTGGAAAAATAAATCAAATCCAAGTGGAAAAGCTATTTGGAAAATATAAAAACAAAAGGAGGAAGGTCTTAAAGTATGAGCGATCTCATCGTAATTAGGCTACATGTGAAGAACGTGCGATGGCGAGGCTGAAGAGTCAGCTGCTGTTGGCTTGAAAGCGTCACTGAACAGAGACTGTGCCGATTCGAACGAAGTCGAACCAAACATTTAAATTCCGCCAAAAGGACTTGCAAATTTGGAAAGCTGCGATATACTCACAAATTGCACCAAATTTTAGGAAGCTAGAGTAGCGAGTTTGGTAAGAAAAATTTGATAAATTTTTTTTCTTTTCAGATACAAATTTATTTATTTTATTTTAATATTGTACCCTAGAATTAATTCTAGGGAACAAAAAAGTTTAGATCCAGAGCAACAAGGGCCTTCAGGCTAGGTGATAATTTACAATTGATGGCTTATTCTAGATTTTATTTCAAAGGTTTAATTTAGACATTAGATTTATGAAATGGCTTATGTTACTTTGGGAAACAAATACATACTACAGATATTGATATTTTGCACCCTAGGACAACAAATTTGCTGATATCAAAAATGTAATACAGACGAGGTGGTGCCCGACAGTGTACCCTTTTTCTCGAAAAAATTGTATTCCTGCATATTCCTTGTAATAACTTTCCAATTGGAACATTGCTTTTTTTTTTGAGCAAACGTAAAATTATACATATATACATAGTATATCTTCTTAACTGTTGTAAAACCTAAAAATTGTAAAATTTTAATTTTCCTTTACACGTAGTTAGAATTTATAAATGTTATTTCAAGATTTAAACTATCTTATTTCGAAATTGGTCGAAATCCGAAATTAAGATTTTGGTCACGATATTAGATTTTTTTTCGCCTTATTTTAAATATTAAATTCGTAACTTTCAGATTATTCGCTCTCAAAAGAATTTTGCGCATTCTAAAAATAGAAACAATTTGTTCGTGAATTTGAAATCTAGTTTTAAGATTTTTCACAATCCGAAATTAAGTTTTTTGTCATGATCTTCTTTCTTCTTTCTTACTTCAATATTTAATTAGGCTTAAGGCAATCATAAATAACTCTAAAATCAGTATTTTTTCGGGATTAACTGCAAAAATCTTAAATCAAGAACGGAATTTTTAATCAGACAACAAAAAAAGGTTACGCAACTTTCGTGACCATTTGGTCACTATTTTAAGACCAAAAATCTTAAAATCAAACTTTTTTTATTAGTGCACGGACGGATGAACATAAGACGGATGATCACATCTGTCACGTCTCCTTCTCTCTCTCTCTTACTAAAGAAATCGATTTAACCTTTTCGTGTTTCCTGTATCTCGTTAACTAATAGGCCAAGGGGTGTACTAGATTTAGACTGCACAAATAAGATTTGCACTGCAGTATAAGATTTAAGCTATACATAAAAAAAATTAGTTGAGAGGGATTGTTAAAGATCAATGACATTGCTAAGCAATTTTTTAGGGTATCGGAAAGGATTTTTTGCAAGGCAAGGATTTTTAGATAATACATTGTACTTTTGATGATCTTTCAAGTAAAGCAATAATTGTTTAATATTTTTACAAACAGCTTGAATTTTGAACAGTATTTGGATATCTTCTTTGAATCTTATTTCGCCCTCTCCGCTGTATTTGTCTTTTTTGATTCTGTGATTCTCATACAAAAACACACAGGTGTACTTTTTCTTATGCTATGCGCGTAGATCAGTCTATAAGTTTTTGATGATTGAATAATCTTTTTTAACGAATGCATTGCCTCATTACCTATTGGTATCAAACTTATTTTTTCGACCAATTTTAGGAACTCTTGGAATTGCTGCGATGTTGCAAAGTTTGCAAACCATTTTCAATCCAATGCCAAGTCGAAATTTTTCATAGGATGAATAATAAAAAATATGGAAGGTATTTAGAATTCCCCATCGTAAAACGCACTTATGCCAGCGATATGTTTTTTAAACGGTTTGCGATACGTCTATTAGAGCCATCTTCGATTTGTCAACGACCTCATTTGCGGTGCGTTCCACGAAAAAAACTCCGTTGTCAAACTCATCGTGCACTTCGTTAATTTTATGACGCAAATAATCGTCTTCATAGCGGCTAATTCGAATAACAATTAATTGGCCACCAAGATCATCCGATTTAACCCCATTGGTATAAACCATTTGTGGACATGTAAAGTCACTGTTATTTACGAAATACGGCGCAAATAGTACGGAAAGATTGTGATAATTGGTGACACATGGCCGAAAAATATTTAATCATTAATGTCATAAGATGTCCATCCAATAAAGCCCATTTTATTGATATTAAAAATATATTTCTTTGTTTATTTATGATTTTAACTTGTGTAGCTCTAAAAAGTTAAAACCCCTTTCACACTTTTGTTGGCGTCTATGTTGTGTGTAGCATGTCTATAAACATGTTGGACGGCCACATCTGTTGACCAAGCTCAGGTTGATCCACCAGCTGTACATATATACCCTCGTAACTACATAAAAAAAAGTTCGATAATTATGGAGACATACTTAAACATAATAACAATTACATTCAAAGAATAATAATAATGAAAGTCCATGCATATTCAAAAGTTTTGACCGAGCGAAATACTCAATATAAACATAAATTCGAAACGCCCATAAAGCGCGGCATAATTGCGAAAAATTAACATGACCGTAGAATCAATATTTATCGTTTATATGCTCCATATGTTGTGTCTGCGTGTTTGTTGTAATTTGTCCCAGTTCGTTTGCATTTTAATTTAAATTCAAGTTGAAACTGAATTTTTTGTTGATTTTGTCCATCAACATATAAAAATGTCACGAAAATTATGAACCGCAAATGTGCGTGCACCATGGGCAGCAAGTGGCATCAGGTTGGCATCATGCACTGAATATTGCAATTTGTTTACATTCGCAGATCTTGTAGGGTTTGGTTTGGGAGTAGGCTGTACATAATTTTTTAATGGACATTTTCGTTTCAAAGGGCGTTTGTTGCCGTACTGAATATTTGCGAAACAATATTTATGCATGCGGTTAACAGGATATAGATTTTAAGTGTTGCCTTTACTAAATGCAATAAAAGTTGTATGGAATCTGTTTAATTTTAGTATTTTTCCAGATAAGGCCACATACTATATACATATAAACCCTCTGCCCTGATTGTAAAAGTTAGTTAGCTATAGTAATGTCAGATCGTGTCATGAAATTTCGCATTTTAGGGTTTTCACCCACCTAATGACGGGGATATTTTCGCAACACTCTTCTGCCGGAGCCGAGACCAACTATTGATTGCCTTGGAGCAAGCCTAACCAAGCTTCTTAAAGTCCATTTTCTATTCACATTCACACGGAAATATTTTAAACAGTTTACATGCCGCACCTGGTACACCAGCTTGTTGATATTTTATCGATGATGTGCAAATTAAATTTTGTTTGCAATGGCGGCGAGCAAGTGGGGCAACGAATGTTGATGGATGCTCAATGCACGTGTCCCGGGCACATCACAAATATTTTTTACACCTCAAATTATGGTGCACATACTGTACAAATATACTCGCACCAAGCTTCAATCCTCCCCTGCAGATGGGTTGGGTTTTAAATTTAAAACCCATATATAAAATAGTTTATAGCCGGCTGAATTCCGCATGCGTTTTGGAACCATAAACGAATTTTTTATGTTTTGTAACCGACTAATTTGTTGTAAGAGAAATTAAAACAAATCAACAAAATAGGTTCATAAACAGAACCAATATTTTAAATTTAAATATATAAGTTAACGCGACACTTCCCCTTCCCCTTCCCCCAACTCCCACGCTATTACAAGTATTCTTGCACGTCTGTTATTGACCAGTCAGTTGAAGGCGACACTGGACGTCGCAAACATCTGGCAGCGATCATCGGACAGAGCCTTGGAGACGAAAGAGGTCACCGAACGATGCAACCACTTGGCAACGTCCGCGGCTAGACCCTCTGCGACGCTCAGTGGCTAGACCCTTGGCGACGAAAGGCGACACCGGGCGATGCAGCCACTATGATCAGCGGCAGCGCAGCCGTAATCGTAAAACATCAAAGACGGCGCCGCAGCGTCCAACATAAGCAGAGTTACCATTTGCTAGTTATAAATACAACTATTAGAATATTAAGATATTCATCATTCCAGTTCGATATGGTTTGAGTTTATACTGTGTCGGTTTTAATTGTCCGAACTAGCTTTAAGTTACGTTTTTTAAATGAAGACTTTTAAAATAAAAAATGGTTTTATAATTTATATATTTATGCCAATTTCAAGTTAGATTTTTAACATAATTATTTTTCTATTTTTTTCTGAATCAAATCGAATTTTTGATATACGTGAGCGTACTGTGTGAAAGACTGAAGCCACTCGCAAAGGCACTGATTGGACCTTATCAGTGCGGCTTTAGACCTGGCAAGTCCACCGTCGACCAGATATTCACACTGCGCCAAATCCTGGAAAAGACCCACGAACATCAAGTCGACACTCACCACCTGTTCGTCGACTACAAAGCAGCTTTCGATAGCCCAATAAGGGATCGCGTATATGCCGCAATGTCTGAGCTCGGTATCCCTGCGAAGCTGATAAGGCTTTGCAGAATGACGTTGAGTAATTCCTGCAGCTCCGTCAAGGTAGGAAGGGACCTCTCCGAGCCTTTTGATACCTTGCGAGGTTTCAGACAAGGTGACCCCTTATCATGCGACCTCTTCAACTTCGTCATGGAGAGCGTTCTGCGGAAGGCCGGCGTACATCGCACTGGCACTATCTTCTACAAGAGTGTCCAGCTCCTTGCGTACGCCGACGACATCGACATCATTGGGCGTACCAAGCGAGATGTCACCGCGGCCTTCAGTGCTATTGAACGGGAGTCTGCGAAAATGGGTCTGGCGGTAAATGAGGGCAAAACGAAGTATATGCTGTCGTCAAGTAGGGACGTGCGGCGGCTTGGGTCCCAGATTACGGCCGACAGCTATACTTTCGATGTTGTCAAGGAATTTATATACCTTGGCAGATAATACGATATATGTATGTGTACATACAAAAACATAGTCCATGTCTTACATGTACGGTTCAAGTCTTGCATAAAAAAATTTTACTTGATGTAAGAATAGCATAGTCGTGTTTAATTTTTAATACAAATATGAGCAGAAAGCCGAAAATGTTAACGGCAGAATGTCATAGAATAGTAAATATATTATTATCTTATATATAAAATTCCCGTGTCACAATTATATATATTATTATCTTATATATAAAATTCCCGTGTCACAATGTTAGTGCCCTAACTCCTCTGAAACGGATGGACCGATTCTCATGAAATTTTGTCTGCCAATTGGGTAGGTCTAAGAATAAGCATTAACATTTTTTTTAAAATTTAGGTTGGCATTGTGTAAATTGTCAGATTAACTAATATTTTTTGGTTTGTTGTTTTTTTCGAAATGAAACACACAAAAATTATAAACGTTATAAATTTTATTTTATTGAGGCACATAAAATTTCATTAGAATGGGTCCAACCGTTTCGGAGAAGTATGGTAACTAACATTGTAACACGAGAATTTTATATATAAGAATAAACTTACGTTTTACGTGTTACGGGTGTTCTCATGAACGCGTCGATGAATTTCAAATCTGATTGCGTACGTTAGTGGTTGTCAATACGGAGGTTTTAAGCCTATTGCGATGTGTTTGTGTGAATTGGTTCGTGAGATATAAGATACTATATACGTTTTTTATGAATATTGGTTCTTATGTGTAAATAGCCATATACATATACATATATATATAGGATAGTAGAAAATTGTTCAACATCGGGAATTGGACATTAAGTGCAGACAGAAGCGTAGGGCATGAATTTATTAGAGATGCGAGCTCTCTTAAGAATACTTAAGTTCGTCCATACGGCTTTTTTGAGAGTCATAAAAGTCAACTAATCCAAAAATCTTATGATTGTTTAGATAAGGTAACTAGAGAATCTTTCGATGTTTGTACACTTCAAGATTATTCAAAAATTTTGGGCAAGACAACGTCAGCCGGGCCTACTAGTACTATATATAAAAATTGCGTACGTAAAGTCGGGCGTGGACGACTTTGGGATACCCTGTACCACTAGCTTGGAATAAAATCCGTTTCCTTCATAAAAAACCAAAATGAAAAATTTTTAGGGACAAATTTTTTTTGACTGATCGTTCCTATGAGAGCTATATGATATTGTCAACCGATTACGATTAAATTTGACGCAGCGATTTGGTACCTTTAAAAAGATCTGAATGCCGAATTCGGTTCAAATATCTTACAAACAAACGAAAGACAACGGATTTTGTATAAAAAACGTTTTTTTGGACCGATTTCTCCTATGGGAGCTATATGATATAGTCACCCGATTTTGATTAAAATTAGTGCAGTGCTTGGGAACTATAAAAAACTTACGAATACCAAATTTGGTTTCAGTATCTTTACAAACAAACGAAAAACAACAAATTTTATTCAAAATTGATTTTGTGGTAGATCGGCCTTATAGGAGCTATATGATATGGTCAACCGATTTTGTTCAAATTTCGTACAATGCTTGGATGCTCTAAAAAACTTCTGAACGCCAAATTTGGTACGATATCTTTATTAAAACGAAATAAAGCGAATTTTTAATAAAAAATTTTTTTTTGTTTCCGATCCGTCTTATGGGAGCTATATGATATAGTCAACTATTTTGCTCAAATTTGTACAGAGCTTGGGAACTATAAAACTTTCGAATACCAAATTTGCTTACGATATCTTCAAACGAATTACCCCTATGGGAGCTATATAATTTAACCCCGATATCAAAAATAAAACAAACTTGTCCCCTATGGAATAATATGGGATCTAATGCGAAAGTTCGGTTACCGCAGCACTTCATCTTGTGAGATCTAGGCGTTCAAACGGACAGACAGACGGACGAACTAACGTACATGGGTATATCGACTTCTCTATTCACCCTGATCATATTTTAGGTAACTTTGGGGTGTCTCCGACGTCTCCTTCTATATGTATACATATATCATACATTTCGGCTTGCACAAAGTTCATATACCCTTTGTACCATACGGTACAGGGTATAAGAATATTGAGTCTTCAAAATAAATGCTCATGCATCGGAACAATATGGCGTTAAAGCTGCCCAATCCTTTTTCCACATACATAAATTTAGATATATATTATTTAATATTTATTTTTAAATAATATTCCTAGTTGCATAATTTATATAATCAATTATTTTTTATGCAATAAAAATATCTTAAGAAGTATAGTGGATTCAAATCTTGAATCTTGAAAAGATCTTCGATTTCCTTTGTTCCGCAGACTTTTTATTCGCTTGATCTCGCTTGATCTCGATTTGAATTATTTTTCCGACATCTCTTTAATCGACAGGCACAGATAATGAGTTCAAGTTTGACTATGGTCGGATATTACACTGAGCAATGTTTCTACAGGTTGGCATTTTCGTGTTCCTCGAATCAAAATTACCCTAAAAAGCACTTTTATATGAAATTGTAATTTAAGGTATTTTAGCAATTGGATTATTATGTTTATTGTTTGTATCATTTTTCAATTTATTGATTTATCGATATTTATTACGAGGACAATTAATTGAAATAATTTGAACTATTTTACCAGCTATTATTTTATTATTTATTGCGTTTCGTTCTCTTCGATTGCTATATACTTAGTATTTACTTGATGAAGTTAATAAACCTTAAATTACTTTAAAAATTTTCTCACCGCCACTTATTACAGCCCCTCCAAACCTTCATCAATCAATGTCTACGCAAAATACTCCGCATCTTCTGACCACAAGCTACAATAAATGATGGAGGCCACTTATTGAGAGTAGGACCTGCCTGAGTCGGACTTAACTCAAACTACAATCGCGTGCAATCCCCAAGGTCAAAGTAGACGCAGAGGCTGGCCAGCTTACACATGGAGCAGACAAGTTGACCTGGAATTGAAAGGTCTAGGAATGAAGTGGAACCCAATTAAAGAAATGTCTGGCGATCGCCAACAGAGGAGGAGATTTATATTGATCCTATAGTCCTTGTAGTACTTAGAGGAACTTATATTATATAGCTCTCATAAGGGAGGTTAAGAGGACCTTTAAAAAAATAAAAGATTTTAGATGAATAATTCGTGTTTTTTTTTTTAATTCGTTACCATATTGGGGACTCTTTTTTTCG
Organism: Chymomyza amoena; assembly: GCA_037043745.1. Taxonomy (NCBI): domain Eukaryota; kingdom Metazoa; phylum Arthropoda; class Insecta; order Diptera; family Drosophilidae; genus Chymomyza; species Chymomyza amoena. The sequence goes on from JBAMAX010000363.1 coordinate 77,248, forward strand.
CTCCCAAGCATTGTACCAAATTTGGTTGACTATATAATATGTAGTAATACGTTTTTTCTAAGGCTGATAGTATAGAGGGTTCGGGGAAATATTTTTTTAAAGATAATTTTCTTGTTAGGTATAGAGTATCTTAATATCCTTGAAGATTGCATGCTTTGTTATTTTTTTTATAGTATATTCCCGTCCAATTTTTCATGCGTAAGTTTTGTTTGTATAAGCTCTACTTAAGCATGTGGGGCTGAGTTTGCATGTGCTAGTATATATGGTATGTATATATATGGGTATATATGTATGTACTTGCTGAATATGCGTGTATGTGCATTTGTTTGTGGCTCGCTTAATCCTTTCATTTTCATAACTCGTCATAGAGTGTAAACAAGATTAAGTTAGCTTTCTGTACTGCTCAAGTGGCTTTGGCATACAGGGCGGTCTGGTCGGTCGGTCTAGGCATGTCCTTGCTTTGGCTTTTACTGGGACATAGGGCTATGCAATATGCTGGCAGTACTAACTGTGTAGCATCTGCCCCGCGTTCCCATCCACGTTCACCAAGTGACTGTTGCAATTGCTTTTGTAGTTGACTTTGTTGTTGTTATTGCAGTTGTTTTTTAGTTGTTGTTGTTGCTTTATACTAAACTTAAAGAAAAGTTTTCGTATTAAAAAGTTGGACGTAAGGATTTCACAAAAGCTTCCGTTGCATTATATTGGGAGCTGATTTTGAGTTTGCTTCTTCTCCGCATCTCTGACCATCATTTGATTGCCAAGTGACACTACATACTTCTCTATATCGTTGTTGTTGTTGTTATTATTTCGGCTATTTGGTTGACTAGGGGGCAGGCAGTTATAGTAATTAAAGTTGTTACAAATGAAATTTATATGCAGATTGGGGTTTTGAATCTGTGTGCGCACGACATACAGTTGCCAGTATGCCAGTGAAAGACTTTGTAGGTCTGGCTGGATACTATATGCATAATCAATAAACTAAGCACTGGTCGAACAAGTGAGTCTTGAAGCAACTGAGTCCTGGCGATTCTGACATTAACAGACAGAAGTCGATAGGGCCATGCGCTTGGTTGTTTGTCTGCCTGTCATATGGTTGCATAATTATAGGCGTCATATTTGTTAAGTGTGGCTTTTGGTACAATATTTAATGGAAAGCCTTAGAAACCAAAACTAATGCTAAAGCAAGCCAAGACCTAAACCACACAAAATAATCAAGTTTTGTTTTGCTGCTCGATTGGGATTTACCGCAGCAAGTCGTAGCTGATGGTAGAAGGCAATGGTAAAAGAACTTACAAGAGGAGGCTAAGGTTTAGACTGGGACTGAGCCGACCCGTCGGAGCAATTTATGCGCCTTGCGGTGAGTTACCCAGAACTAGGGTAAAATGAATGTCCAGTGTCGGGCGTTGCGTACATATGTGAATTTCCTGTAATAGATCTTGTGGCAAACATAAACTGCATGCTAAATGCTTCGCCTCAGGCAAACGGCATACACAGGCACTCACACACACACACACTGATGGATCCAATGTGGGAGTGTGTGTGCGTATGAGTGGGCCAATGCGTGTGTCACGCTCAAATGATAAATTGTTACAACCACGACCTGCCGACCGCCGGCATTACGTAGTGATAGCCAGATAACACATAATGCATAGATGACGCCACACAATTTACACATATTAAGTAATGCTCCGGCCTTTAATGTATTGTATTGTACATATGTCCCTCAGTCTCTTAGTCTCCCGGTCTCTGCTATTAATGTAGTTATCTGTATCTGTATATGTATCTATGTGCCTTAACTAGACAAATTGCAGCTTGGACTGAGCTTTAAGTGCGCACATGCAATTTAATTTTGCTTATAAAATGTAGCATACTTTTATGTGTATGTCAGGCAATTGTGTATATGTAGTTGTACGTATGCATATGTGTACATATTTTGATTTAAAAAGCGTTAAGTTTTAACGAAATGACTTTATGCAGGTCCTTCTTGTGAATGTATGTGTTTGTGCTTACTGCGATGCATGTCAAGTGGAAAATTAAGATTGATTACGGAAGATAAGCCGGTGAATTTACAACGAATTTAATTGATTGCATGTACACATACGCTCAATGTGTATGTGTGAGTCGTAGTGAGTGGGCAGGCTTATAAGTTATTGTCCTTGCAAAGATAGTCTTCTTTTAGAGCAATACCGCCTGAAAAGAATGATACGTCTTCTCATTGATATAAAAAAATGCATCCACCAAAGCCACAGAAGCCCAGATTGATCTCACGGTCGAATACTTCCAAATAACAACAGGAAACCCTTTTTAGCAAACAAATTTTTGTTTTTTACTATTTTTACTATTTTACTTGATGCTAGCTTTTAATCTGTTTATGGGCCTGCCGATTTAACTCAGTAACAATTTGATGCTTCCGCGCGATCCAATAAATAAAATGAATCTTAAAATTTTTCGGGCTACGATCATTTAATTTTAATTTTTTTCTTTTGTGTGTGTTAATTATAGTTTCAATTAAATAATATATAAAGTTGGTTTGTGAGAGACGTAGAGGCTAGAATTGTTTTATATGCATAGTCGCTCCTGCCCGACTTTAAAATACCCCTGATTAATTACCCAACGGTTAGACCTAGCCTGTATTCCTCACTTGCTTTTCTTGCCTAACCTGCCTTCTCTGCGATTTACGTAAGCTCCTTCTTTGCAGTCCTTAAATATAAGTTTTCTCTGCTCTATGTTTTAGGCAGTCCTTCTTACTTACACCTTCAACGTGTCTGCTCTGCGATCTACGCAAAACTCTATATCTTCTCTGTGATGCGTTCATAGCCTGCTCTAGTCGCCGAACTTAGCTAACACAAGTCGAACACATACATATATATGAACTGTGTAAGTGATTTATTATTATTTATCCTTTGAACTTAAAGTCAAGAAAGAATGCTCTTATCGATCGGCACTAATTAATTCTTAAAACCACTGAGTGCAAGCGTTATAAAATTGAATCAGATATATTTTATAGTGTGGGTGTTAACCGCAAAATTCTCCTACAAGGAAATGGAAATATATCGAAATAAATCGCCAAACTTGATCGGTCAGACTATTATTTACATCTTTTGGTAAAATTTCAGTTTCGACTTTATAGCTTCTGAGACCCTTTTGTTCATACGGATGACTATCCGTCTGACTAAACTGACGGACAGATATACATGGCTATATCGGTTCAGCTGTACTTTTTTGGTTAGCCTAATCAGAAGTTACCTGAAAACCTTGCTTTCAAAAACCAAAAAGCATCAGACGCGCTTCCGCGAAATTTATTTTGAAATTGACCGGAAGAATCGTCGCACAGTGGCACCGAAACCAAAAAAACTTAGCAAAAAACATATTTTCTAAGCCAATTGATATATTTGAATAGAAATAAATTAAATTGTAGTTTTTAAGGCTTTAAAATAAGTATTTATACATGGTGATACAATATCTGAGAGATACGCAATATATTGTGGAAGTTGGATTTTGCTGCCTGTGCAATATTTTCCAATATAAAAATTAAAAATGTATACATTGATTTTTTATCAATAATGAAATTTTGATGATATATTGTATTTTTTGTTCATCATTTTATATTTAAGTCAATGAAAATGCTTTTATAACATAATACATATATGTATTATATAATTTGTTTTATCAGTAACTTTGTGTTAAATAATCATCCGCATTTACATTTGAAGGAATATCTAAAAGACTTGACATTTCTTTTGTTAATTCTGTATTGGATCTCACTTGTTTAAAGGATGCAACTAGGGGGTCTGAAGGGGCTGCCAAAATATTAAAAAGATGATCATTTTCCCTTGATGGTTATATTTTACATTTGTTTATAGCAGTTATAGTTATAGAGTGGACGGTATAATCCTTATATAATTGCCAAATTTCGAAAGGGACGGTGGCGACCTGACTGTCTGGGGTATATCAGACTATCCGCGGCAGTAGGAAAAATCGGCCTAGGCAACGCTGGGCTGACAACCCGCTCGCTGAAACAAAATGTCATGAAAGCAGAACAAAAGCCTCGGATAAATAAAAGAAACGTTGACGACCATTTGCATAGAAAAAGGAACAGAGGTTGGAAACTCGGATCTTGGAATGTTAGAACAATGTTGCAAGCTGGTAAGATGAATGAGATTGCAGCTGAACTTGAAAAAACTAAGATGCATATTGTGGCTCTTCAAGAAATCCGATGGAAGGATTTTGGAGAAATCAAGAAAAGAGGTTTTACAATGTACTACAGCGGAAACGAAAAGAAAACTGGAAGAAATGGGACGGGTTTCTGGGTGAGCTCACATATCAGAGACAAGGTTTTAGGATTTGAACCGGTTAATGATAGACTATGTATATTAAGAGCGAAGGGCAAATACAATAATGTCACTTTAATATCAGCATATGCACCAACTGAGAACGCCGACGATCACGAAAAGGAACTATTTTACTCGGCGCTTGAAAACATCTATAATCGAATAAGCGGATATGACACGATTGTCATCCTGGGCGATTTCAACGCTAAAATAGGTAAAGAAAGCTTCACAGCAGAGGTAGCTGGCAAGTATTCGCTCCATGAGGAAACTTCGGACAATGGTAGATATCTATGTAGCTTTGCAAACTCCACAAGAACATTCATTGCGAGCACCGCGTTCCCACACAAAAGGATTCACAAGGGTACATGGAAGATCCCGGGGAGTAACGAGACAAACCAAATCGATCATGTTATTATTAACACCCGAAGAAGAAGCGCAATAACTGACGTTAGATGTCTGAGAGGGCCAAACTGTGATAGCGATCACTTCTTAGTTAAAGTTATTCTGCGTCATAAACTCTCAAATGTCGCCAAAACTAAAGGAGTGAAAAGAATAAGATGGAACACGACCAACTAACAGAAGACAGAATAAAGGATTACCAGGAGGAAATTAACCAGGAGCTGAACAATAAGACTATCTCAAAAAATATCGAAGAAGAATGGAAAAACATAAAAGAAACATTAACAGACGCTGCAAAATCCACGATTGGCATTGAAAAGAAAAAACCGAACTCAGATTGGTTCGATGAGGAGTGCATAAACGCGATTGCAATGAAAAACGAAGCGAGAAACAATTGGCTGATTAAAAAAACAAGAAACTGGGAAGAATTATATATAGAAAAGAGAAGAGCAGCGACAAAAATATGCCGAAAAAAGAAAAGAGAAGCTATGAAGAGAAGCATAGAAAGTATCTGTGAGGACTTTACATCCAAAGAAACCCGAAAATTTTATAGCCAAATTAAAGCAAAGAAACAAGGCTACCAACCTCGCAAAAATATCTGTAAAAGCAAGAATGGCGAGATACTTACAGAACAACAGAAGATAGTTAATAGATGGCTAGAGCACTTTAATGAGCTGCTAAATGTTGGCGATGTAACGCATATGGAAGACAACAACTCACTTACCGATAATGACGGTCCTGATACGGATTCACCAGATGACCAACCACCAACTAAAGACGACATCATAGAAGCTATTAACTTTATGAGGAACTTTAAGTCGCCTGGTGAAGATAATATAACGAATGAGCTATTAAGGAACGCAGGCACTAAATACATCGAAAGAATGCAACACCTAATCACATTAATTTGGAATGAAGAAGCAATGCCAACAGATTGGAACACAGCAGTAATAATACCGATTCTTAAAAAAGGTGACAAAACAAACTGCAAAAATTATCGAGGGATATCACTTTTGAGCACGACGTACAAAATATTCGCAAGAATTGTGAACAAAAGGCTTATAAAGTACGCTGAAATTGTGCTTCCGGAATACCAATGCGGATTCAGGCCAGGAAGGTCAACATCTGATCAAATATTTGCTCTAACACAGTCAATGGAGAAATGCTATGAACACAATATTGACTTACAAAATCCCAGATAAATTAATAAGGATTGTCATGATGACTTTACGGAGCTCCAAAGCGAAAATAATGATACAAGACTTAAAATCAGAGGCCTTTCCTATACAACCGGTGTCATCTACAATTTTCAATCTCTTGTTATGCAGCGCAATAGACGAAGTAAGTGATGCTAAAAGAACCGGACATATTCTAAATAGGACAACCCAAATATACGCCTACGCCGACGACATCGCAATAATTAGCAGGGACAAAGCCGATCTATCACGAACGTTCTATGATATCGAAGCAGCGGCAGAAAGAATAGGGCTGAAAATCAATGAAGAAAAACCAAATTATATGCTGATGTCAAGGAATAGAAGCAAAATGGCTGCAAACACAATAAAGATAGGGGAATACACTTTTAAAGCGGTAGAATCTTTCACGTATTTGGGCTGCAAGCTAAGCAGCGATAACGCAATACATGCCACAATTGACGATAGAATCCAAGCGGGCAACAGATCATACGCATCACTTATAAAACTCTTCAAATCACGGCTCCTCAGTAGAACATGTAAATTTGCGCTATATAAAACTGTAGTCAGGCCAGTAGTATGCTACGGATCTGAATCTTGGACGCTGAGTGAAAAAAACAAATCCAAGCTAATGGTATTTGAAAGGAAAATTTTAAGAAAAATTTTTGGCGCTATTAATGACAATGGAGAGTGGCGAATTAGATGGAACGACGAGCTAGATCAGCTTGTTAGAGGAGAAAACATTTTACGTTGTATTAAAGCAAAAAGACTAAGGTGGTTAGGCCACGTGTCACGAATGGATCCTTGTAGAGCCCAAAAGAAAATCTTAGATGCAAAATCATACAACACCAGAGCAAGAGGCAGACCAAGATCGCGATGGATGGAAGAATTAAAGGAGGATATGGATAAGATAAAGATAAAAAACTGGAAAGAATTAGCAAATAATCGTGCAACCTGGAGGCATTACGTTCAGCAGGCCAAAGCTCACAAAGAGCTGTAGCGCCAAACGATGATGATGATAGCATTGCATTTTTTATAATCCTTGTTTCTCGATTTCTGAGCCTTTTCTGATATCTCCCCATGAGTAGGCAATGATATTCAATTAAAGATTGGCCGTGTGCCAGCATTTTGTGGGCTACAAAGGTCGATTTGTGTTTGCCAGTTCGTTGAGAACCGTGCCGTCTGCCATTGTTAGGAAATATTCATACTGCACAGCAATGGATGCTTCTTCGTTGACTTCTTCTTCCTTGTGTTTTTTTCATCCAAAGTTGAAAAAGTGGTCCAAATATTTCAGTTAAACGGATGCATTGAAAAACCAGAAAAAATACAAAATAATTATGTTTAAATTTCATACACCTTTTGTAAGATATCAAAAAAATATCAATTGGTTGCATAGTTTTTTTACGAAACAATCTTAAATATGAACTTTAATTCCACAAATTGAGATTTTTTTTATAGTTAAAAATATTATTCATCCGAATTAAATAAAATGTTTTTTTCTAGATCCTTTTGAAATTCTAAATCAGATGCATGTATTGAGTTTTTAAAATGGTTTTCTGAAAAATTAGATTTTTGCAACGCTTTTGTGGCTGCCGTGCCACTGTGCGTCGCATGAGCATCGCTCAATGACTAATTATAATTTTTAAGCATACCTCATATAATGATCATCCAACTAGCTCCTTTTTTATTTTAGAATTCATTATACGACGAAAATTGGCTGTTGTGTTAACCATTAAACTTTAATGGTAAAAGAATACACGAAATATTTCCCTTACATGGTTTTATGGTTTGGCTAGATACTTTTCAGCCTGCCCTCGTATAGGCTATCTGGAATGGTGACTGTGTGTGTGTATCATGGCAGCCTTCAAGTAGAGACTTTGACAGCGTCCCGTTTGGCTTGTCAATTGCTTAGACAGATGCCTCCCCCTGAACTCTGACTAAACTGATTGGTAACCAATAGTTTCAATTTAATTTCAAAGCTGCGTGCGTCCAGCCAGCTAAAGAGAATTCTATTGAAAGATTAACAGCAAAATAAAGGTAGTAAATACATACATAAATAGTAACAAGGATAAGATTCCAGGCCAAGTGGTGCCTGATAATAGAAAAAACCAATGGCGAACTACAGTCTGGGTGTTTCTTCGTTTCCACCATTTCCAGATTGGCCAATGCTCTTCATGTTTGTGCTTGTTGATGACGTACTAGTTGGTAATGTTGCAGATGTTGGAATTGTCAGATTGTACTAGTTGGAGTTGGTGATGTCATTCTTATTGGCATTGTGGAGGCTGCTTGTTATGCCGTTTTATACTCGGCGCATATTTGTGCCGGCGTGTTGAACCAAATGTTTATGTTGTTTGTGTTTGTTTACTTATGCATGCGTGCACTGTACTCGGAACGCAGTACACTGTATTAGTGAGTGCGTACATACATAGATATATATGTATGTAGATGTAAATGCAAACTCATTTCAATAACAAAACAAGTTCAAGTCTCTTGTTACCACAACTGGCGCACTAAGCTAAAAATATTATGCAGATACAATGCAGCAAAACGAAGCAAACTCGATGAAAAAATATAGCAGCGTTTTTTATACGAAATCATCCTAGTCATTTGCCACAGTTTAATTTTATCCCAGTTGGTTGAGCAGCGACAATACGCCTTTGGGAATTTGGAAGCAGACCTAATAATATATTGAATGCTGATTGAGTTTGGAGCATTTATATTTTTATATGTATATAGTAGGTACTATATGTTATATAAAGCAAAGTCGTATAATATGGCATGGAAAATTTGGCTAGAAAAGTGTAACTAACAATCGTAAAAGTTCAAAATGGCATACTTTTTTTTTTTTGCAAAATGTTGTTGGGCTGTTTAGTTCATTTACAAAAAAATTAAACTAATGCTTTACGTGTTACGGAAGTTCTCATGAACGCATCGATGAATTTCACGCAAATTTTTGCGTGTGTTAGAAGTTGTCAATACGGAGGTTTTAAGTCTATTGCGATGTGTTTGTGTGTATTGGTTCGTAGAGATATACGCATTGTGAATATCGGTTTTTGTGTGTATATTGCCATATATACAAAAACTGATATTGTGGTTAATCAATAATCAAGGTCCAACATCGTATCAATCCTTGAGAACTGTGAATGGTTGAATATGTTGGAAAATTTTTTAAAATAAAGCATTGGGACAATTGGGAATGCCGTCTCCTAATCGATCAATGCGTGATGTTTTATCCAATGAAAGAAATGCAACGAATGATATTAATTATCAATCTAATCGTACTACCCAGGAACGTTAAGATCGCAATGAACCTGAAAGAATTCGGTTAAGACAGACCCGTGAAGCGCTACATTCGACTAATAATGGTGCAAGTTTGAATGGAGCTGCAAACTAATCTAAAAATCTTATACCTTAAGACAGCCGCGTAGCCAGAAACTTCGTTCGGGGGGCCCGTCGGGCCCTATGGCTGGTTACGGAGCCTGAGCGACCACATTCGTTGAGTGTTTGGCCAAAAATTCAAAAAAAAAAAAAAAAAATTCAATTCATGCCCAAAACTTCAACAAAAATGTGTGTGGCTGATCCATATGAGATGCCAATGTCTGAAGCAATCTCACGAATACCGACACTACGATTTTCGAGCACAATTTTCTTCACTGCATCGACGTTTTCTTCGGTATTTGATGCTGAAGGACGACCGGAACGAGGCAAATCAGTGACGTTTTCACGATCCTCTCTGAACAATTTGTACTACTCGTATGCTTGTGTTTTGGTCATACAGTTCTCAGTGAAGGCCTTTTGCAAAATCTTAAGCGAATTGGCACACGAAAATTCATTCGCAACACAAAACTTCAAACAGACTCGTTGATACACGTTTTTTTTCGACTAACAGCAATAACTGCCAAACCAATGCTAATAAGGAAATTGCGCTCAAATTATGACAATATGTCAAAAACACTCCTTCCAACCTAATAAAAAAAGAAATATACCGACTCATTTTGCGCGTGTCTTTTAAATCGAAATTCTCAAAGTCTTTTTAATCGTTATGGTATATTTCCAGATAAGCTAACTAAAGAACATTCATTTTAAGAGTACTCAAAAAGTTTGGACAGGACAACTAGTTGTTTATAAATATAACTTCAGAGAAAAAAATGGCGTACGTAAAGTCGGGCGCGGACGATTTTAGGATACCATGTACCACTAGCTTTTAATAAAGTCTAATTTCTTCACAAAAAACCAAAAACAGAAGAATTTTTAAGCAAACATTTTTTTTGACCGATCGTTCCTATGGGAGTTATACGATATAGTCAACCGATTTCAATAAAATTTGACACAATGCTTAAAAACCTTAAAAAAGATCTGAATGCCGAATTTATTTCAAATATCTTTACAAACAAACGAAACATCCAATTTTTGTATAAAAAACGTGTTTTTGGACCGATTGGTCCTATGGGAGCTATATGATCTAGTCAAACGATTTGGATTAAATTTAGTACAGTGCTTAGGAACTAAAAATACTCACGAATGTCAAATTTGGTCCCAATATCTTAACAAACAAACGAAACACAACAAATTTTTTTAAAAAATCGATTTTTTGGAAGATCGGACCTATGGGATCAACCGATTTTGTTCAAATTTGGCATATTGCTTAAGCGAAAAAACGAAATATAGCGAATTTTGCTTTAAAAATGTGATTTTGGCCGATCGATCCTATGGGAATTATATGATATAGTCAACCGATTTTGATCAAATTTGGTACAGCGATTATAAAAAACTTTCGAATACCAAATTTGGTTACGATATCTTCATAAACAATCGAATTATTCATCTAAAAACCTTTTTTTTTATCGAGGTCGTCTCTAACACCCCTATGGGAGCTATATAAGTTATCCACGATATCAAAAAAATAAAATAAACTTGTTTCCTATGGAATAATATGGGATCTAATGTGAAAGTTTGGTAACTCTAGCTCTTACCATCTCTGAGATCTAGGCGTTCACACGGACGGACAGACGGACATGGGTATATCGACTTCTCTATTCACCCTGATCATATTTTAGGTAACTTTGGGATGTCTCCGACGTCTCCTTCTATATGTTACATACATTTTCGGCTTGCACAAACTTAATATACCCTTTGTGCCATTTTGGGGTTTTGAATATATTAAGAGTTTGTTGATTTCTATTTTAATTTGTTAACTTTGTTTTAAAGGTACCTTCGAAACCCAAACGATTATTGATCGAAATTTTTTTTTATAAAACCTTTGTTTATTTTATAGCAAAATGTTATTTTACCCGATTTTCGAAACTTGAATTTTTGCAACAAAATTTAACTTTTAAAAAATTGGCTCTGATGAACATTTTTATTTCTGTTTGATATATATTTTTATTGACAATCACCTTATATGTTAATAAGGTTATTATCCAATATAAAGTTGTTTAGTGTGTTATACGGCCTATATTACTATATATATGCAGTCAACAAAATTTGCACATAGATTCGAGCGAATCTGAAAAAAATATCGAGAACTTTATGCACGTTGCGGTGTGGAAAATTCAAAAATTTTTGTAGGGTTCGGCTTGTCAGCTCAAAAAGTTCTTTTGTTTCTATATATTTTTTTTCTTTCCCACGTGTTTGGATAACTGTTTTTGCTTTTCACAAATGTGGATGCATATCGTGCAATCTTATGACCGAGTGTGATAAATTGAAGCGTCTACTTACTCCATAGCTTTTTCAAATAGTAAGAAGCAGTTGACGGCGCAAAATCAATTAACAGAGGAATTTGTGCTGGTGTCTCCCAAGGTAGTGTACTTTATACTAATTGGGCGAAATTTCGCCGGTACTTGCCGTAGAGCAGAACGATCTCCTTGTTGCAACCTATACTGACGATACAGAAGTGCTGACCAGAAGTTTTAGTCTTCGTGTGGCCACAGAAGCTCTGCAAGAATGTGGAATCGGTATTAGCACCAGCATGTGCGCCAATGTCATCATTACGAACAAATCTTGGCGCTATTCTGGACAGAAGGCTTTAACAATGGTGCAAAAAACTGTGCGAAATGATTTTTGTTTGATATGAAACAGCTGGCATGGCTGCCGCAGTTTTGCAACTTTTTATTTGTACATGTTGATTGAATTTAATTTTTATTAAAATATGTATAACTAGTTCTTTCTTATTTTCAAAATTAAATAAAAAGAGAAAAATATTTTTTTAGCAACAATATTTATTAAAACTAATCACGAATTAACTATTTTTGTTAGAAGGAAAATTTTCTTTGTGTAACGCGGGAACCCTGACGCACTTATCGGCCATGTGATACGCACACAAGCACAAACAAACACAAATTCGGTTTGGGTTGAGTCAGAAAAAATTAAAATAGTTGTCAATAGATATGAAACTGAAAGACTATTTAAAAAATTATTTCAATACAACATTTATGCTTTTTTAATATTACTTTGGCGATTCGATTTCATTCCACTTGCAACAAAACATTCAGTTTCAAAGCACATGAAAAATTTGGTTTGGTGGAATTAGGAGCAGCAAATATTCGGTTTCAAAACAAATCCGAATAAATTGGCGTTTGAAGTCCTAGATCTCAGAGATGGTAAGAGCTAGAGCTACCAAACTTTCACATTAGATCCCATATTATTCCATAGGACACAAGTTTATTTTATTTTTTTGATATCGGGGTTAAATTATATAGCTCCCATAGGGGTGCTTGAGACGACCTCGGCAAAAAAAAAGTTTTAGATGAATAATTCGTTTGTTTATGAAGATATCGTAACCAAATTTGGTCACTGAACCAAATTTCATCAAAATCGGTTGACTATATCATATAGCTCCCATAGGACCGATCGGCCAAAATAACTTTTTTAAAGAAAAATTCGCTATATTTCGTTTTTTAATAAAGATATCGTAACCAGATTTGACGTTTTGAAATTTTTTAGAGCACTTAAGCAATGTGCCAAATTTGATCGAAATCGGTTGACATATATATATCTTATCATCATATCATATAGTTCCCATAGGGCCGATCTTCCAAAAAATCGATTTTTGTTCAAAATTTGTTGTGTTTCGTTTGTTTGTTAAGATATTGGGACCAAATATGATATTCGTAAGTTTTTTATAGTTCCTTAGCACTGTACTAAGTTTGATCAAAATCGGTTGAATATATCATATATCTCCCATAGGATCGATCGGCCAAAATAACTTTTTGTATACAAAATTCGCTATATTTCGTTTGTTAATAAAGACATTGTAACCAACATTTGAATCTGTTTTAAAGTTCATAATAACTGTACCAAACTTGAACAAAATCGGTTGACTATATCATATAGCTCCCATAGGTCCGATCTTCCAAAAAATCGATTTTTTAACAAAATTTGTTGTGTTTCGTTTGTTTGTTAAGATATATTCGTGAGTATTTTATAGTTCCTAAGCACTGTACTAAATTTAATCCAAATCGGTTGACTAGATCATACAGCTCCCATAGGACCAATCGGTCCAAAAACACGTTTTTATACAAAATTCGATGTGTTTCGTTTGTTTGTAAAGATATTTGAACTTAATTCGGCATTCAGATTTTTTTTAAGGTATTTAAGAACTGTGTCAAATTTTATTGAAATCGGTTGATATATCATATAGCTCCCATAGGAACGATCGGTCAAAAAAAATTTTTGCTTAAAAATTCTTCTGTTTTTGGTTTTTTGTGAAGGAACCGGATTTTATTGCAAGCTAGTAGTACAGGGTATCCTAAAGTCGTCCGCGCCCGACTTTACGTACGCCATTTTTTTTATCTTGTTCAGCTCCTCCTTCGATTTCGACTTTATCTCGTCAATCGTAGCGTTGCGTCGTCCTTATATGGGACTCTTCAGTTTAGGGAACAAGAAAAAGTGACAGGGCCAGATCTGGGGAATATGGTGGATGCGGCATCATTAGTGTGTTGTTTTTGGCCAAAAAGTTGCGCACAAGCAACGATGTGTGAGCAGGGGCGTTATCGTGGTGCAAAAGCCAATTTTTGTTTTGGATTGCTTCGCGCAAATTGCGCATAGCTTGCAGGTAATATTCCTTATTGACCGTTCTACCCTGTGGCAAGAACTCATTAACGCCGCAAAAAAATCGAAATTTGAATATACGTAACCCGCGAAAATTCAAAATTCGCGATACTTTTGAACAGACCTCGTATAACACACAAATTTTCGCAAACTTTTTATTTTATTCAACAAACTGTTTTGAGCAGCAACTTTAGAGTCGCTTCCAGTTACTTCTCTTCTATTGGGTCGTTCACTAAGTAATTTCGTTTTATTTAGTGCAATTTAAACACGATTTTTTTATTATGTGAAACATTTTAGAAAATTATATATTCTCCAATTTGATCCAGTACCTTTTGCCATTTTTCGGGCAAAAGTTGATTTCACGCTCATAAATTTTTTGATCCTTGCAGGCAAAAAACTGGCCCAATTCTTTTTTGACGTCCTGAATTAAGGTAAAGGTCCTATTTTTCTGGTAGATCTGTTTCTTTTTATAAAAGGCATATTAACATTTTGTAAAACTTGACACCATACAATTAAGGCAAGTAAGAAGCACAAAAATTCAATTTTAAATGGCTTAAAAGAAAGATTAGTGTAACCACGGCGATTGTTAATGATAATTAAGTCGTTAGTATATGAAAGACAGAACATTAAAGGAGCCATTTTAAACGTTCGTATATTAGTTTCGAATTCCACTTATATATTATATAGGTATAAATGGCGAACGTTAAAGGCTTGAACAACTTTAAGTTGGTTCAAGTCGAAAATGCTTGTATGGATAAAATAACAAAACCGAAAAAAAACCAATGCGAATAGTTTTTTTTTAGAGCTACATGAGGTAACTCACAATATTAGTATAGTTATTTTTTGGAGGCAGCAACAACGGGGAGAGTAGTTTACAGAGTGGTGTTGAGAAATTTATTTAAAAATAAAGCCATCATGTTAAACTATAATATTATTTTTATATGAAGTTTGTGCAAAGACATTAATCCAATTTAACATATTACAGAATTTATTTGAAATTATATAAATAATAAACCTTAATAAAAGAAAAAATGCTTAAGGTTTTCATTGTGCATCTGCAGCTACATCGAGAACAAGTACACTTGAAGGTACACAAATAGTAAAGTTTAAAGTATAAGTCTTATCAGACTTCAACATTTTTCCTACGCCGCTGCTCAATTTGTTTGGGGGTGTATGTGAAGGCAATGCAGACCAATCCCACTAGGCTGGACGGCAGTTTGTACCTGCATTTGTCATAGAATTTATTATGTCCGCTTTGATTGTGGTGCAGCAAGGGTAATGTCGGGAAGGGATGAAGCAATTCAGGCGAACGACTCGACGACGACAAAATGCAGCTCCATGCATAGTTTTCACAAGGACAACGCAAGGATAACAGCAATGGCCACTGAACGTTGTACAAAATTCGTTTCGCTTGCTGTTCACTGAGTTTTATCTAATAAAATCTAAAGTGTTTAATCCTTCGCACTCGGATGCCGTTGACTCTTTCTGTCTTGCTATTCTATTACTTGGTGGTCGACTCAATGCATTGCAATGTTCGTGTAAGGTTTGCTTCTTTTCTGTTTTTTCTTTTCGAAAAATTCATTTGGTTGTCTGTTTGGGCGAGCCTCCTTCGTTCTACTTTGCCATAATCTATAGAGCCGTAGACTGCAATGCGAAGGAAGATTTTGCGGAGCGACTCCTTCTTGCCACTCGATCAAATTACTTATTGCACCCTTGCCGCAGGAAGTGCAAGTGCCATTAATACAAATAAAGTGACACAAATATTACCTTACCTTGCCGTCGGCCTGGTATTAGAGCATTGAGCATTGTGAGCTTTTCTCTGTTCTCTTCTGGGTTGGCCATTTTGTTCAGCAGCTTCCTGTTCATAACTGGCGGTGCTATTGCTATAACTTTTAGCGATGGTTGGGCTGGTGGATTGGTTGGGGTTGTGGAGGCCGCGTTGCAGATTTAGCCAAGTGGAAGACTAATCTCTGAATTTGCCCAGTTTTGCTGCTTTGCGCTGTTGCCGAGTTGAAACTTTGAACAATGGACAAGAAAAGTTTAGAAACTAGTCTCGGTGAGCATGTCAACTGTGCGCAAGAACAACAGCATTTCCTTTTGTATCTCTGTGTGTGTCTGTTTGTATATCTATGTGTGTGTGTGTGTAAGAAAAGCTGCGGCATGCAACGAGGCGTGAAAAGAGCAATAGCAACAGCGCAGCTGCTGGTCTTAAACGATGGGAACAACAACAACGCTATTGGGCCGCTTCTTAGCTGTAGAGCTCTGTGGAGAATGCTTTGAGAAATATTTCAATTTGCATCTGCAGAGAAGAAGTTAAAGAGTTGGTTGCCTTGATTTGTTGCCGCTGTCAGCTATGCCAACAATTTGGTCTTTAATTTTTATCTTCCAGTTTTTTGAAGCCAGTTGTGTAAACAGAGACGATTAAGCAAGGAACGTCAATCGTGAAAGATATTGTTATTGTAGGCGCACAGCGAAAGGAGTAGATCAGGGCATAACCCGTCAACTTGTTGTTACGGCCACTTCTGATCTAATGTGCTATTATTATCCAGTAGGCGTTTCATCCAATATGGCTCTCATTAGTAGGCAATGCGTTTTTCTCCATTAAAAATTCTTATTTTGGCTTCTTTTGGTACTTTTCCTTTTCCTCACCCTTACAATGCTTTCTGCCTCCTTGTATCACCAATAAAACACGATTCCGCTTCAGTTGCTGTTATGGTGGTGTGGTTGTTGTTGTCAATATTTTATAGTCCGTGCACCAAAATTTATGTGTGTGACTGTACGCCAAGTCAATGAATTGCAACAAATTTTATTTTGTCGTTGTTTTTGTTGCACACGGCTTGTTAGACGGCATTTATTTATTTATCGTGTTGCCTTGACAATGTAATAAAAACTCAGATTAAAAGGATGGAGACGGAAATGGGGACGCTTAAAAGGTTGGGGCCAGGTGTCGCATGATGTGAGACTTTTGTGTGGTTCAAATTTTGAGCTCCCAGCTACCCGACAATTAAGGTGTTGGAAGAGGGCTGAGGCCATATTTATTTGGATTTATGTCGTGTTACGGATTTTTGTTGCCTATAAATCGTAATTACTTTAACGCAGCTAAATGAGTTTTGGCTCGTTGAATTACTGCAACTGTTTTCCAGGCAATTGATGTCTTGACTGCTTTGTTGTAATAGCCGTAATTAAAATTTGTTGCTTTCATAATGTGATTAGTTGCTTCGCTATTACAGTAAAATGTTAAATGGTCGTAACACCGAGTGAATAAAAACTGACTTAGAAGTTTGCAAATTAAACGAATTTTTAACATTTTAAATCTGCATTATTCGACAGACAAAAGCCATCTAGACGATAATCTCTATATTGGCCTAGTCCTCGACACTCGAAACCACTTGCCAGAAATTAAGTAGTTTCAGCGTTTTAGTCCTTGCAAATAACGTTTTGTAAAATCAGCCGCAATTGCCAAATGGGAAAATATGCTACTACACTCACAAACACATACAAATGTTTACATAAACACAGATAGAGTCGTTTGGGCTATGTGCTATGTTGTTCGTTCCCTGCAGGAAAACATTCCAGTCGCGAACTGGTTTTCAACCACCCCATTGTGCAACTGTGTGTCCCAAACCTAGTATGCTCGCATACGAATTAACTAGTATGTTTAACATGGGCTTGTTATTGCAGGCAACCAGAATTTTCGGGTATGATGTTCAATTGGTTGCAAACTGGTTCGCTGCATATTAAGCAAAACTAGTAGCTCCTTATTAGAATGTAACAAGTCGCTTCTAACGAATTCAAAACTAGTCCATTTGATATAGAAAATTAGTAGTTCTTTGCATTTAGTTGTAGGTTGGTATATATGGTCTTTAATTTCACTAGTAATTTTTGTTCCAGACTGGAATATATTGCCCAAAAATGAAACTACTTTAAATTTACAATTTGAACATTATTATTATTATTATACAAGTTACATAAATAAAATTAATTATTAAACAATAATAATAACAATTTAAATTAAAAACATTAAATTAAAATATTGAATACAATTAATTTTAAATACAAATTAAAAATATAAATTAATTAAATTACAAAACTAATACAATTATATTATCAAACAAAATATTACATTACAAATAATTTATAATACAACTTAAAATTAGGAAATTATTATTATAGTCCGGTCAATTTAGACATAAAAAAGTGATTAAATACAGAAAATTCCCGGAAAGCTAAATCTTTGCATATGCCTTAGTTTTACCATGACGAACAAAGTGTCAAAAGTCCCCATCGATCCCATGTGAGCCAAAAAAGTTATTCGGGGTCAAAGGTCAAAATTTTTGGTTTTTTGGATTTTTCTCTAAAACCGTAAGTTTTATCAAAAAAGTATTCAGGGCAAAATTGTAGATCCTCAAATTCTCTATAAAAATGGTCTCTATGATTTTTTTCTAAGACCTACCATTCCCGAGATATTGCCCTTGTAAGAATAATGTTATACAGTGTGCCACTAAAGTCATGGTACAGCAGGCGATTTTACACTTAAATGCGAATTCCTCCCATATTGTTTAAATTTTCCAAAAACTAATGATGAGGTTTTCTTAAATATATATTTTTAAACAATTAACAAAAATAATAACAACAATTTACTAACAAGTTTCCTTGAATTTAAAAAAAATGTAAAAAATTTCATTAATTCAGCGCCACAAAATCTTAGACGGAATACCGAATTTACGTTGTTGCAGCTGGTTTGTTTTGATTTTTGTAACGGGACTTTTTTGTATATGCTTTGCTTTACTGTTGTATGCGCCTATGGGAATTTTCCGCTGCCAAAATGTGCATTAGTAACTGCAAACGTGACGCGTAAGGAGTTGACAATTGAAGAACGCAAAATATATATTAATGAATTTGCATCTATGCAGCGAACGCATGCAGTGATTTCAATTTAGTTTCTTTTGTATTAAAGGTGAATTATGTGCGAATGTTGTTAGACATGTTTGATGAAAATCGGTTGAGCCGTTTAAAAGTTGTGGGGAGTAAAAGTGGGGAGAAAAACATCAACTTTGTCCGATTGGCTTAAAATTTGGTCCTATTGTAGCTGACGACGTCACTGATTCGAATCTGAGGTTATTTTTGCTCTATCTCTTCTCTTTTAGAAGTAATGCCCATTTGAAGTTAAAAACATAAACTTTGTCCGATTGGCTTAAAATTTGGTCCTATTGAAGCTGACGACGCCACTGATTCGAATTTGAGGTTATTTTTGCTCTATCTCTTCGCGTTTAGAAGTTATGGCTATTTGAAGCTAAAAATACAGCAAATCTATTAAATACGATAATGATCCTTGTCAATAAATTATGCAATAAGATGTACGTATAGCCATATGAAATGCCAATGGGCTTGCCAATCATTTAATGTCTGTCTGTCTGTCTGTCTGTCTGTCTATGGCATCATAACTCCCGAACGCATGCAGTGATTTCATTGATTTTTGTATTAAAGGTGACTTATGTGCGAGTGTTCCTAGACATGTTTGATGAAAATCGGTTGAGCCTTTTAAAAGTTGTGGGGAGTAAAAGTGGGGAGAATGCGTAAAAAAAAGTAAACGAGCTTGACCTTAAATGTAATCTATACCTTAACAAGAATCTAAATTATAGTAAGTATATTATAATATAATAAAGTCTAGCTTAACCTAACCTACCTATAAAAAGTATGAAATAAAAAATTAAATTAAAAATTTAAAAAACCCCCGACACAAGAACTTAAGTAATTTTCATTTAAAAAGTAAAAAATAATAATAGAAACTTAATGTTAAAGTACCTAAGAATCTATTAATAATTCTAAAAAAAATACGTCGCGTTGGGGGACCTCTCCTAAACTAACAATTTAAATACAAATAGTCTAATTAAGCAACAAAGATTAACTAAAAAACCAAATTTAGAAAATACTTCAAAAACTTTCATAGAATTACTTCAAAAATTTGCATGCAAGATACGGCTGTCAACGACGTCTGCCCTCGCGTGTCCCCCAACGCGACGTATTTTTTTTAGAATTATTAATAGATTCTTAGGTACTTTAACATTAAGTTTCTATTATTATTTTTTACTTTTTAAATGAAAATTACTTAAGTTCTTGTGTCGGGGGTTTTTTAAATTTTTAATTTTTACTTATATTTAATCGAACGGTAGAACTGTGTGGACGTGTTTTTTCCGTGCGCTCGCGTGTGCAATGAGAAAACAGCAAAATAAGAAGAATTAGATGACAATAAAAAACAAAAAAAATATGGCGTACATAAAGTCGGGCGCGGACGACTTTAGGATACCCTGTACCACTAGCTTGTAATAAAGTCAGATTTCTTCACAAAAAACCAAAAACAGAAGAATTTTTAAGCAAAAAATTTATTTTTGACCGATCGTTCCTATGGGAGCTATATGATATAGTCAACAGATTTCAATAAAATTTCACACAGTGCTTAAATACCTTAAAAAAGATCTGAATGCCAAATTTATTAAAAAACGTGTTTTTGGGCCGATTGGTCCTATGGGAGCTATATGATCTGGTCAAACGATTTGGATTAAATTTAGTACAGTCCTTAGGAACTATAAAATACTCACGAATGTCAAATTTGGTCCCAATATCTTAACAAACAAACGAAACACAACAAATTTTTTTAAAAATCGATTTTTTAGAAGATCGGACCTATGGGAGCTACATGATATAGTCAACCGATTTTGTTCAAATTTGGCACATTGCTTAAGTGGTCTAAAAATTTCCAAACGCCAAATCTGGTTACGATATCTTTATTAAAAACGAAATATAGCGAATTTTTCTTTAAGTAAGTTATTTTGGCCGATCGGTCCTATGGGAGCTATATGATATAGTCAACCGATTTCGATCAAATTTGGTACAGTGATTGGGAACTATAAAAAATTTTCGAATACCAAATTTGGTTACGATATCTTCATAAACAAACGAATTATTCGTCTAAAACGTTTTTTTTTTTTTTTTGTCGAGGTCGTGTCAAACACCCCCATGGGAGCTATATAATTTATCGCCGATATCAAAAAAATAAAATAAACTTGTCTCCTATGGATTAATATGGGATCTAATGTGAAAGTTTGGTAACTCTAGCTCTTACCATCTCTGAGCTCTAGGCGTTCACACGGACGGACAGACGGAAATGGGTATATCGACTTCTCTATTCACCCTGATCATATTTTAGGTAACTTTGGGGTGTCTCTGACGTCTCCTTCTATATGTTACATACATTTTCGGCTTGCACAAACTTAATATACCCTTGGTACCATACGGTACAGGGTATAATAATAATTGGCGAAAAGACGCTTACACTCAATCTATACATGAAACGGTATAGAAAATAATCAAATATTAATAAGTTTTTAAGTTATTAAAAACAAAAGTGATTTCTTAAACACGCGAAAAAATGAGTCAAACTCAACTAAACGAACAAAAATTTCTGAAAATAAGAGAAACGCCTTTCATTCTTACTTTTCGTATCGTGAACCTACACCAATATCGACAACAGGGCAAACTCTTATGCCCAGCGACAGCCAAAGACCGCGATCTTGCTCACCATCACTGCCAAGTACAGAGCCAATGTCTTGGAGCGCTCAATCCTCTTCCCCCATGCCTCTGCCTACTCTTCAGAGACCTTTCTCCCCACCAAATTTGGTAAGCGCCCACAAAGAACAAATGTTTATGAGTTTAGCCGCGCCAAAAACAAGCACTGTGGTCTCAGTGACACATTCAATGGCAACAACTAAAACTACAGCAACTGTGTCAACGACTCCAACAGCAATATCGTCAAATCAGCAATTTTCGGGTGCAAAAGAGCAACGTGCGCAGACGACAGCAGCAGCGTTCTCTTCAGTCTGCACTACTTACCAGAGCACAAGCACTGCAAGCGCAGTTAACAACAACAAAATGCTTGCTCAAAATGAAAATAAAATTGCAGGTTCGCCCATGCAGACTGGCATGGACCGCTACATTCAAATAAAGCGGAAGCTTAGCCCACAAACTAACAAGGGAAATAAGCCGAAGATCAATCGTAGCAGTACAAGCGATAAGACAAATGAACCACTGAGCAACAATAGATTTGCAGTGCTTGCTGAGAATACAAGCGACCATCCTGTCGCAGTTAACGAAGGAGAATCAAAGCAACCAAAGCCTCCACCAATATATATTCGGAAGAAGAGCTCTAATGCTCTTGTAAATAAAATTGTAGAGCTTATCGGCAACAACAACTTTTATGTTGATCCCCTTATTAAAGGGGATCTTCATGAAACAAAACTTCAGATTAAAACTGAAGATAATTTCCGAGTGGTTGTTAAGTATCTCAATGACACCAAGAAAAGCTACTAACTGAAAAGAAGTAAGGGCCTGCAATTGGTATTAAAGCGCATTGAGCCAGATGTCTCACCTGCCGAAATTGAAGATGCATTAAAAGCGAAAGGCTTTAGCGTGAAAAAAATTACAAACATTTTCAATAAAAACAAAATTCCGCAACCTCTTTTCAAAGTCGAGCTTGAACCAGAAAGCAAATCTTTGAAAAAGAACGAAGTGCATTCAATATACAGTCTGCAGCTTCTTCTGCACCGCAGGATCACTGTGGAAGAGCCGCACAAGCGGAAGGGTCCGGTACAATGCACCAATTGCCAAGAATATGGCCACACCAAGTCCTACTGCACCCTGCGTGCAGTCTGCGTAGCTTGTGGCGAGCTTCACGACTCAGCCCTTTGTCCAGCAAAGAAAGACGACCCAAGCTCAAAAAAATGTGGTAACTGCGGAGGAAGCCACACCGCAAATTATAGAGGCTGCCCAGTGTATAAGGAGTTAAAAGGCAGGTTCAATCAACGCATAGCCCCTGTAAGATCCACCAATGCACCGAAAGCATTTACATCCTCCCACATGACTGCTTCATTCGCCCCAGCAAACACGATCAAGGGCGTCTCTTTTGCCAGTGCTTTAAAATCTGGACTGGCAACAGGAACCCCAACAACAATGCCATGAACAGTACCACAAACGCCGAACATGGTGCAAGTTCAGCAGCCTGCGATGCACCCACAAAGCAACATGGAACCGATGATACTATCCATGCAGCAATCCATGATGGATTTTATGGCATTTATGCAAAAAACTATGCAAGAGTTAATGCGAAACCAAAATACTCTAATACATATGCTCGCTTTGCAGCAGGCAAAATAATAAATGGCTAACATACGTATTATCAAAGAATATAGAACTATATTCTAGTTCTATATTCTTTGGTATTATTCAGTGGAATGCGAACGGCGTCTCACGGCACAAACTAGAACTTTCTCATTTCTTATTAGACAAACATATCGACATAATGCTGCTCTCAGAGACACACCTGACAAATAAAAATATTTTCCAAATACCAGGATTTGATTTTTACGCTACTAATCATCCAGCCGGCAAAGCCCATGGCGGAACTGGCATCCTTATTAGAGAATGCATCAAACACCATCTTCAAAGTAGGTTTTCAACAAATTACTTGCAAGCTACAGCTGTAAATATTCAAATTGGGAGCGGTAATATCACAGTTGCTGCCGTCTATTGCCCCCCTCGGTTTTCCATAACTGAGAGCCAGTTCATAAACTTCTACAACTCACTGGGTACACGTTTTCTAGCAGGAGGAGACTACAACGACAAGCATACACACAGGGGTTCTCGGCTAGTGAATCCTAAAGGGAAACAGTTGTATAACGCAATCATCAAGCCGAGCAACAAACTGGATTATGTCTCTCCGGGTTGGCCTACATATTGGCCAACAGACTCCAGAAAGCTGCCAGATCTAATCGACTTTGCAGTGTCGAAAAATGTGCCACGAAATCTGGTAAATGCCAAATCACTCATGGATCTATCATCGGACCACTCACCTGTACTCCTAAACCTTCAACAACACCCACTTTACATCGAGCATCCCACTAGGCTTACGACGTACAGAACCAACTGGCTAAAATATAAAAAATATGTAAGTTCACATATCGAGCTCAACGTCGAAGCCGATATTGACTGCACATTAGAAGCACTGGAGGCCACATTGGTTGCAGCGGCACGTATGTATATCAACACCGAAGCAGACACCTGCAAAATTCACCCATATTACAACAAGCTTATATATTGAACAGCTTGTTACTGCTAAGCGACAGCTACGACGTGAGTGGCAGGCACACAGATCGCCATCTGCTAAGCAAAAACTTAAAGAAGCTACACGCAAACTCACCAGGGCGCTGAAGCTCGAAAAAGAGCATTCCCAACTCCGGTACATCGCGAAATTGTCGCCAACGAGTAACAAATACCCACTATGGAGGGCACAATCAAACCTAAGCACTCCAACCGAGATAGTTATGCCAATAAGAAACCCTTCAGGCCAGTGGGCACGAAATGATGAAAACAGGTCGAGCACTTTCGCCGCCCACCTACAAAATGTGTTCCAGCCAAATCCGGCGACTAACTCTTTCGTACTACCGCCTATACCAAGTGGCGCCCTAACACGCACTGAACCACTGAAATTTCGACCAAACGAAATCGCTGTACTCATCAAAAAGCAAATCAAGCCTAAGAAATCTCCAGGCTGCGACCAAATAACTCCAAAAATGATCATTGAACTCGCTTATTGTGCTATCTGCGTCGTTTGCCGACTTTTCAACGCAATTACTACATTTGGCTACTTCCCAAAGAAATGGAAAAAGTCTATAATCGTAATGATACCGAAGCCAGGTAAAGACAAGTCCCAGCCATCGTCGTACAGGCCAATAAGTTTGCTATCGTGCATGTCAAAATTATTTGAAAAGCTGCTTTTGATGCGCATCGCACCTCATTTGAGGGCTCACAACATAATTCCAGCTCATCAATTTGGTTTTCGAGAAAGCCACGGAACTATCGAGCAGGTAAACCGCATAACGTCAGAGATCCGTACTGAGTTTGAACGTCGGGAATATTGCACGGCAATATTCCTCGATGTTACCCAAGCATTTGACCGAGTTTGGCTTGACGGCCTCATGTACAAAATCAAACTATTGCTCCCTGGGAATACCCACAAGATTCTTGAGTCATACCTATACAACAGAGTATTCTCAGTGAGATGCAACGCTACCACGTCAGACGATTATGCCATAAAAGCGGGAGTGCCGCAAGGCAGCGTGCTCGGACCAACATTATGTGTCTTATACACTGCAGACATCCCAACAAGCCAGCGATTGACAACCTCCACATTTGCCGATGATACTGCGATTCTTAGTCGCTCCAAATGCCCATTGCAAGCAACCTCAAATCTTTCTGTTAATCTGGAGGCCATAGAGAAATGGCTATCAGATTGGCGTATCGGAATAAATGAACAAAAATGCAAACAAGTAACGTTTACTCTAAACAGACGAACTTGCCCGCCTTTGGCACTGAACAACACGCAAATTCCACAAGCTGATGAAGTAACTTATCTTGGCGTCCACCTCGATAGGCGACTTACTTGGCGAAAGCATATTGAGGCCAAGAAAGTTCATTTAAAACTAAAAGCTAGCAGTCTCCATTGGCTACTATGTATTCGATCTTTCCTTTGTCTGGACTATAAGGTCTTACTCTACAACTCAACTATAAAGCCAATCTGGACCTATGGCTCTCAGCTATGGGGGAACGCAAGCAGCAGCAACATAGATATTATACAGCGAGCTCAATCCAAGATCTTGAGAACTATCACATCTATATTCGAAAAGAGCACATCCACAAAGATCTTAATATTCTATCTGTTAAAAATGAAATAGCGCAGCAAAAAGCGAACTACAACATTAAACTCTCGACGCACCCAAACTATCTATGTAGCAAGAAGCTTAACCAGAGTTAGTAGCCGAACCCGACTCAGGCGAAATGATCTTCCAACCCAGCAATAAATCCTCAGGGCCCTGCAAACCAAATACAGTCACACCAGACTGTTAGTTAAGTTATTATAATAAGATTTGAACACTTATTGTTAGTCTCTATTCGAGTAGATTCAATAAATAAAATAGATATAAAAAAAAAGTTTTACTTACCTTACCTTATGCCTCTGTGAGCAGAATTAGATAAAATTGCTTTTTATAAATATTAAAAGATTTTATGCACTTGCAATACAATTGTATACATACATACATACATATGTATGTATGTATGAATGTTTTTGAAAAACATAAAAATTAACAAACTCACTTTGTGTTTTGGCAACTTTTGGTTTTATTATATTTAAATAATTCTTTTTCAACTATCGCAATGATTTACCTTTTAAATCATTACTTAAATTATTAAAGCAATTGATTTTCAATATACAACCGATCGCACTGATTTGCACTTTGTATTGACGCCTAATTTTTGCGGCAGCTTCTTTTGCCTTTTATTCCTTTGTTGTTTTTACGCATAACCAAATAGTCACAACCCACCCTTAAAAAATGCTTGTTTGTTGTTGTTGCGTTAAAAAAATACAAAAAACGAGAGAGCAGCTCGCTCAATTGAGCGAACACAAATTTGAGAGCGTAAGTCGTGAGCGAAGCGCGCTCTCGTTTACCGCATTTTCCTATCCCACAGCAGTTCTTATTTGAACCATATAAGAACTAGTAACGTTTAGAGTAGTTGAGGGCACTTAAATGACACCGAATTCCTGCAGGGTTGCTACAGATGGTGATGTTCAGTCGATGGGGGCATGGTGGCGGGTCGACTTTGTATGGTGGAAAGACTAGGAGACAG
>JBAMAX010000364.1:0-32448 GCA_037043745.1 Chymomyza amoena
TATATAATTATATAGCTCCCATATGGGTGTTTGAGATGACCTCGACAAAAAAAAGGTTTTAGATGGATAATTCGTTTGTTCATTAAGATATCGTAACCAAAATTTGGTTTTTATATAGTTTCCAAGCACTGTACCAAATTTCATCAAAATCAGTTGACTATATCGTATAGCTCCCATAGTACCGATCGGACAAAAAAACTTTTTTTTAAGGAAAAATTCGCAATATTTCGTTGTTTAATAAAGGTATCGTAACCAAATTTGGCGTTTGAAAATTTTTTAGAGCACTTAAGCAATGTGCCAAATTTGAACAATATCGGTTGGCTATCTCATATATGTTAGCTCCCATTGGGCCGATCTTCCAAAAAATCTATTTTTTAACAAAATTTGTTGTGTTTCGTTTCTTTGTTAAGATATCGGGACCAAATTTGGTATTCGTAAGTTTTTTATAGTTCCTTAGCACGGTACTAAATTTGAACAACATCGATTGACTATATCATATAACTCCCATAGGACCAAT
Source organism: Chymomyza amoena (assembly GCA_037043745.1). Lineage (NCBI taxonomy): Eukaryota > Metazoa > Arthropoda > Insecta > Diptera > Drosophilidae > Chymomyza > Chymomyza amoena. Next base: position 518 of record JBAMAX010000364.1, read on the forward strand.
CGGTCCAAAAAAAGTTTTTATACAAAATTCGTTGTGTTTCGTCTGTTTGTAAAGATATTTGAACGAAATTCGGGATTTAGATCTTTTTAAAGCTATTAAAGCACTGTGTCAAATTTGATCGAAATCGGTTGACTATATCATATAGCTCCCATAGGAACGATCGGCCAAAAAAAAAATTTTGTAAAAATTCTTCTGTTTTTTGTGAAGGAACCGGATTTTATTGCAAGCTGGTGGTACAGGGTATCCCAAAGTCTTCCGCGCCCGACTTTACGTATTATGCGATTGTTTTTAAGCAAAAATCTTTTTACGCAAATATTATTCTATATGAAATCATTCTTTAGAGCCAAAGTTATGTATTATAACTAATAATCGTTATATTTACTTTGAATTTGTATTCCTTATTTTATAAGGCAAATGAGCAAATTTAAATTTAATATTTTTATATGCATGTTTTCCCAGTAATAATTTGTGCCGCAACTTTTTTTACGCAAATATTCTTAAATTTTTGCTTATAATCGATTTTTATGCAAATAACCAACTCGACCGCAAATCATATTTTGAAATAAATGTTATCTTTTCTCTTTCTAAAGTTATCATTGTTCTCTTTTTTTAATGACTAAAACTATCGTTTTTATGAAAATAATTTTTAAAATGCAAATATTCTTCTGCTTTCTATATGCATTGCTATAAGTTCTTCTCTATTGTAATTTTTTTTTTTAAATTTATAATCATCTTTTATGAGAAAATGTTAACATAATACCTTCTTTGTGACTAATTTTTTTAAGCAAATATTAAATATTATTTAATGTTGAGATCTGATCCAAAAAAACTGTACCCCATAAACTGCTGGTTCCTCCGCTTATAATCGTTGTTGTTATTATTTTTGTACTTGCTGTGCTGTAGCCTCGACTCTGAGTAACTTGTCCGCCTACGCTTAGGACACCTGGCCGCCAAGTTTTGGATATGGATACCGAAATGGAGGCGTTGTTGGTCTTAGTCTCTGTCACAGTGTGACAGCTTATGCGGGTGCTCAAAGTTGATTTAAATGAATTTTCGCATAGAAAGAAGTTTTTTGTGCTATATTAAGCTATATTTGTCCTTGACAATATAATTAATAGCAAAAAATATAAATGTATACGAATAAAGAAGTTCTCTGTCCAATGGACTACATTCACTTTGGGATGCTTTTGAGTACCAGATCAAAATGGTCTTGGAATAAGTAACGCCTTCAGCTATAAGGCAACCAATTTAAACTAACAAGAATCTGTTTTTTTTTTTAAATTCATATTGAACAAATATTTTTTACATTTTAAGGCCCATACGCAGCACAAAAAACTTACGAACGTAATGAAAAACTTCCTATAACAACAAATTTTAACACTCTAACTCCATTACATTCGTAAATTTGCGTATGGGATTTAAAAGTAAAAACTAGTGTTAAGGCCCGGAATGGAATGATGATCGGTTCGCTCTAATAACTCAAAAATAGCATTGCCAGATTCAATAAAGTCAAAAAATGAATTATCCTTAATATTTATATTCACAGTTTTTTATAGCACACAATCATTAATTCGTAATTTGATATAAAGCTTTAAGATATTGTTCTCTAACGTTGAATATCCTTTAGGTTCCGAAAATATAATCTCACTTTTATTTACTAAAATTTCTTCACTTTCCGGATGATAAAAATACAATATTTGTTTTTTACCTCTAACTATTCAAATTATTATTAATTATTCAAACAATTTTTTATAGCACACAATCAATAACTCGTAATTTGGTATAAAGCTTTAAGACACTGTTCTCTTCCTGGACGTTCCAAAGATATAATCTCACCTTTAGTTACAAAAATTTCTTCACTTTCCGGATGATATAATTACAAGATTTGTTTACTTCTAACTATTCAAATTATAATATTATTTTATCTCTGTCTAAACTTCATCTATTGTTGCGTTCACATTATTACAATTGTAGGCTTACAAAAAATAATAATTCTACTTTATTACCCAAAATTCCCAAGAAAGAATCTTTCCTAATCACTCAAAATTCTAGCCAGCTGCAGCTGCATTTTTGCATTTGTCCTTTGATATTTTGCTTTGCAAGGGCTTACAAGAGATAAATTTCGTGCTAACCAAATTCCCTTTAACAAAAAACAAAATTTCCAATTTGAAGCAAACTCTATAAAGGTTTTTGCACATGCTCCAATCCTTCAGCATCAGAATTTAACTACCAAAGTCTACTCTTCTTTAAGCCAATTTCAATTTTACAAGCTACAGAAGCTGCTTTCTGCACTTTTTGAAATCTATTATTCCTGGGACCAAAACATAAAAACCAAAACAAACACACACAAATTGTAGCATACTTCTAGGCATGGAGTGCAACGCTGCATGGAAGTGTGTGCGTGTATGTGTGTATACGTGTGCAGTGAGCATTTGTGTGCGCGTGTATGAGTGACAGCGTTGCCATACCTGTGGCAGCTGCTGTGGGACCTTGGTTCTTGGTGTGCGAACAATTGTAGCAGATACGGCTTATCACTGCACAGCACACAGATGCAAGTCTACACAAATACACAGACACAACGCTCTTGACTTGTGTGTAGGCGTAATTGCGGGAAATGACTGCCACGCCCATTGTGGGCCAAGATATAACGACAAAAAGTGGAATTTTTTTTACAAAATGTAAAAAAAAAGAAAGAAAAAGAGTAAGAGAGAGAGAGAGAGAGAGAGACATACAGCGAGGAACAGAAAAAATAAAAATCGTATGCCGAGCAAAACAAAAAAAGGAAGGAATTTGTATGGAGCAAAATGAAAACGGCAGGCACAAAATTGAACGAGCATAGCAACAGGAATCAAAAGCGAGTCTAAATATATGTATATCTGTGTGGGTGTGCATCTATGTGCGACAAGTGCAATGATTGCTTTATATGTATGTATATATGTGCACAACAGTGGCGTAGAAAGGCTTTTGGCAAGGGGCGTCAACTATTCTTCGTTATAATCAAATTAAATAGCATTTTTAATGCAGTGGTAATTCAAATAAAAAAATATTTATTTATAATTTTTTTTAGCAAAATTAGAACTAGATATTTTGGCGTTTTTTATTTAAAGTAGCCAGGTAAATATGGAACAAAAAACTGACTCAAACAATTTTAAAATAATTAAAAAAATTAATTTCTGAATCTTAATGTGTTACGACTTTATTTAAAAGTGTTTTTTTTTTTTGCTCCGAATATTTTTTTAAATTTAAATATTTAATAACAAAGTTTTTTAACCATTAAAAAAAAATTTGTCAATAATTACACTGTTCTACAAAATCAAAAAAAATAAAAGAACTTTTCAAGTGACCTAGTGTATGTTGTAGGTCTTGATGAGTAGATCACGATAGTATGTTTCAAAATTGTCTAACACCCCCAAAATCGCAAGTTATTGCTAAAAAACCGTTTTTCGGGTACTGCGATCAGTCCCACAATCACAACGTCGCCATTTTTCAGTGTTAGACAATTTTGAAACACACTATCGTGATCTACTCATCAAGACCTACAACGTACACTAGGTCACTTGAAAAGTTCTAAATCACTGTTGGACAGTGTTATTATAGTTATGTACAAAACAGTGGCGTAGATGGGCGATAAGTATTCTTCGTTATAATTTGTTTAAATGTCAAAAAAAAAATGTTTGAATTTTAAAGGTGATTTGAATTGGTTTGAATTTTTCTTTCGCGATTTTTTATTTAAAGGGCTCAGATAAAATTTGCGTCAAAAACCTAACGCTTACAATTTTAAAATAGGTTAAAAAAATAATTTTTTAATTTTAACGTCTTACGGCTTTATTTACAAAAGTGTGGCTCACTTTTTGATATGCTCTGAATATTTAAAAAAATTTGATTTAATTGAATATTAAATAAACCCTTTTTTTAACTATTAAAAAATTATATTTAAATAATTGCTTTATTTTTGTGCAAAACTGTTTTTGGTAAAGAGTGCTAACTGATCTTCGTTATAATTTGTTTATAGAATTTTAAATGTAGTTAAAATACAATAAAAAAAAAATGATTGTAATTTTTTTTTTTCGTTTTTTTTATTAAAATGGCCCAAGTAAATATGGAACAAAATCCGACTCAAAAATTTAAAAAAACTATTATTTTTTAATTTTAACGTTTTTTTTTGTAATAAGCTGCTTGCTGCTTGTTTTGCTTTGAATACTCAAAAAAAAATTTATGAAGAATCATATTTTAAACATTAAAAATTTTTTTTTTTATCTTTAAAGCATTTTAATTTTTCCTTATGTTATCATCAGAAAAATGCGATTATATCAAATTATCATTTCATAATTATTTCAGAGTATAAAATATGAAAGTTCCTTATTGTTTAACGTTTATAAAAATTAATTTTATCTTTAAAGCATTTTTATCATAAGGAAAATGCAATTATATAAAATTATCATTTCTTAATTTTTTCAGAGTATAAAATATGACATTTCCTTACTTTTTAAAGTATACGTTTCTTTAATATTTCAATCGCATCACTATTTCTTTTCTATACATATTTTTGCAACAAAAAAAATCGAAAAAATTTAATTTTTTTTTTAGATAATGTGAAAAAACTTTTTTCATCAAAAGTTATAATCAGGGACCATAATTCTTATAATATTTAAAATAAAGATTATGAAATAATTATTATTTTTTAATTTATATAAAAAAATCAATTTTGAACTCTTATTTTTAACATAAAAAATAAAAATTATCGAACAATTCTTATTAAAAAAATTACAAAGTAACTCTTATTTTCAATTTTAAAATAAAAATTGCTCAATAATTTTTATTTTTTATTTTTATTATAAAAATTGCAGTCTTACTCCTATTTAAAATTTTTGAATAAAAATTGTAATTGTAAGTAATTTTTATTTTTATTTTTTATGTTAAAAATAAGAGTTAAAATTGGATTTTTTTATAAAAATTAAAAATAAAAATTTATCCCTTTTTCGTAAGGTCCTTTTAAAAAAATTATATATTGCTGCATGGATTTTCATATAAACCATTTTTTTCGCTTTGATTTTTTTCATAGCCGGCGGTTTTATAATACCGGCATTTGTAAAAAATTTAACTGATTACAGATTAGCCAAACTTTAAAAATGTTTACATTACTCAAACAATTTTTTTATTGCTAGTAAAATTAAATTTTAGCAATGCAGGAAATTCTTAATTTTTTTATGAACACTTTTTCACGCAATAGTAATAAATTATTCTATGCATGATTTTAGCTTTCCAAATTTACGTTTAAGTCTATTAACCTATTAAAAACTAAAAAAGAAATATTAAAGTTAATGTATAATATAAAATTAATAAAGCTTTTTTGATTAAAAAGTACATAATGAGTAAAAATTCCGTTTTTTTTTAAGCAAGTGCACAAAAGGTAATTTTTATGCCATCATAAATTTCTCAAAAACCTTTCTGGCTACGTCACTGTTGTCTTCTGTACACAAATATCGCAATGTGTTTTCTTTTACAACTTTACTTTTCATTAGTGTGGCCTGTACTGGAATATGTGCATATAAATATTTTGTTGCTAGGCTAAAATGTTAGCAAGTTAACAATTTACATTTCTATTTTCGTGTTATTTTTTTGTTTTTATAACCACTGTGACTTGGTAATTGTTAAGACTGAGAGAGAGAGTGCATGTGTGTAAGTGAGAGCACTTAAGCATGTGTAAGTGTGTGTGTGCATGTGTGTGGGTGTCGCAGAGACTGCGTGTCTACGCTTTGCATTTTATAGCGGAGTACAGTTACTTAAATAAGTACAACAACAAAAACAGCAACGAAAAAGCTTAATGCAAGTGCAACAAAAACAAACAAGTTGAGCCTGTGATTAGTTAGCTACACACACACACGCACACACTTACAAAATTTATTTATTTCAGCTTTATGTAAATATAACTGTATATCTTTATGTGTATACACACATATGTCGGAATACATACATACATATACATATAAAATATAATACATGTAAACTCATGTTTGTTAATGCTTTTGTGGGTGAGTTTTCTGTCTGTCGTGTTCTTCACAAAAAAGAATGACATTATAAATCTTTTGCTCTTTGCTACCGATTCGTGATTAAATAAAGTCAAGCCAAGTTATGTTTACTCGAGAGTTGAGGTTTCTGTCTGTTTGCATTCACAGCTTATGCAGTTTACAGTGGCGGCCATAAATAATGAGCTTAGGTTGCACTTAACCGAAAATGCAATAAAAAGGTAACTAACGTTAGAAGGCATAAGGGCAGTGGAAGCTATTCTAACAGATTTAACAGATACGAGTTGAATATAATGCAGAATAAAGCTGAAAAAGCATCATAAAATTTATTAATATTTAAATTATTTAAATATGTTTTTGTTTACATAAATTTTCAAACCATAAACATTGCAGATTTGTGAATCAATGGAGGGACTGAAATCGGTTAAGGGGAGAGGCCGGTTTAGGAGGCCGAGATTTTGGTTGTTAAATTTTTTACATAGGGAATGAATAACCAGATTTTTTTGTTAAATTTGGAAGAATTTTATTTATGTTTTGAAGTAGCCATAAGAATGGTTTCAAATTATTTCCGCCGGAAATAGTGTCGTTAGATCGTGCTGTCCATGGACGATTGCCATCGGAGTATTTTACTGGTGGGCATTCCTGTGGTAGCAATTTTCATCTGTAATCAACACTTTTTTTTTCGTAAGCATTTCCTAAGAATATGAACCTGATTGTGTAAAAAAATTGAAAATTACATTTTTTTTAAGTGTTTGAATATTTTTTCACCTTTTTTGCATAAAAAAACATATTTTTAATAATCATATAATCCCAGAATTAGGTTCATCTAGATTTGAATTGGTAGACCAAGAACTACTTGGAAATCAACAGTATTGGCCGAAGCAGCAACACAGCGTAAAACGTGTCCACAGCTGAAGTATCTGGCCGCAGATCGGGAAGGATGGAGAAAGTTTGTCGCCGCCCTATGCCCTACCCGGGGTTAAAGAACTTGAAGATTTGAATAAATAAAGTTCACACCAAATTTCAGAAGGATTGGTCAATTTTGAAGCTAGACAGCCACAAGTTGAAATAAATTCGTGAAAAACGCGTTTGAAACTACCGCGCGCTTCTACTCCGGAGCGACGGGCGGCCATAGCATTGGGAATAATGCTGTAATTTTGCTTTCAAATTTTGACCACATATTCTTGACTAGTTATACTAACAATTTATGCAATCAAAAAAAGTCGATTTTTTCATCAATCTAAACTGGTTTCCTTCCTTAAAACAGATTTTCAGTTTAACAGCAACGTATTTAACATTTCAATTCTAGACTTTTTTAGTTATTTCAGCCTCAATTATTTTGAAATTTGTTTGTAGCAGCATTATGAATTTTATTATTATCAAATATCTTTTACAGATGATTAAAGGTTAGCGCCGAAAAACAGGCTTGAATGTTTATTCCATAATTAAACCACAATTAATAACATGTGAATATATTGAATTAACATATTAACGAAAAGACTATTAACTTAAATTAGAAAATTTAGCGCAGAACTGTTTTGGAAATTTATACTTCTTGCAGACCAGATATGTCTAGATTTGTGGTCAGTTACCACAAAAAAAAAAAAAAAAAAAAGTTACCACAAAATTAAAAATATCATCAAAGAACAATATTGATAACCGACCGCTGCAGAATTTTTGTTTGCTAGGTAAGTAAGCCATCCCATAAAGAAATAAGCCAAAAGCTGTTTCACGTACCACTCATAATTTTTGATTAATTTGTAGCTCCTAGCCTTAAGGGGTTAGGCCACCTTCACGACCAAAAATCAATGCATATATGTCTTAAGGATTTTTTAAATGAAAACCGAAGAATATTGAGAAAATTCAAAATAATAGCTTCAATAAATATACATTAGTGTGTTTATTAAAAATGTATCGAATTTTTTAAAGGAAAAATAACGTCAGTATAGTCATTTGAACGAAGCCTCTCCAACAACTGGAACGCAGTGTAGTGGTAGTTCTCGTCTGATTGCAATGAACTAAATTTTATTATTATAAATAGGCAATTAGCTAAAGCGTGACGTAGGATTTTGTTGAAATTCTAAATTGTCTGAAAACTGTGAAGGATTCCGCAAAAAATCACGTTTTCATCTATGATTCTGATTGTTTTAATAGTTATAAAAAGTATTTCTTCTAACGTAAAAACGTTACGTTACGCACAAGCTGATAGATTTACGAAAATTTTGGTTTAAAAAAACATTCAAATCGGTCAAGAATTGTAAGAGTAGCACTGCGCAGCGTTTGAAAAAACGTCGTTTCTAGAAAATCTGATTTAATGCTAGCCAGATCATTTTGCCTATCGAATTGCTCTAAATTAATATACTTCGTGTATTCTAAAGACTATAATGTAGCATTTCGAGGAAAAACAAAAACAATTTTCCAAAAGTACAAAGGTGGCGTAACCCCTTAAATATGTGCTATTCCAAAAATATATAATTTTTTTGCATTAAGCTATCCATCAAAAACGTAAGTTCTCAAATAACTCTTCTACGATCTTGGCTTGTTTCATTTGTTTTATTTGATAAACTAATCAACTAGTTTGCCTTCCTTAAATCATCGCAGAAAATTCCATGGCGTTTTATTCTTGCAAAAGCTGTTACTCTGTCTTATCGATTCTAATGTACTTCTTAGCAAAGTTATTTTTGTCATACCTTCTAGAGTAACCCATAATTTTAAAAATAATTTCTTTTGCCTTATTTTGGAGATCTAACTATGCTTTACACGATCCTTTCCGTATCTTATGTTTTAATTATAATAACTTTTATAATTTCCTCTCTTTCGAACGGTCTAATCAATCTATCACTTCTTCTAACCTAAGTTATCTTGACTTGCCACTTCGAGCATCCTTAAACAATACTATATTATGAGCCACTCTTTTGGTGAACGGTGATCCCATGACACTTTTTTTTTTTGATAAAATGTTTAATTTTTATCCTGCTGCCTTGTTTCATCCTTTATATTGTAAATTCAAGTGTCGATGTGAGAAGGAGCATATCATTAAAAAGTACACCCATCGGGATGGAGACGCGGATTAGTTATTTATGAATTATGAATTTTTTTTCTATAAGATATAATCAACTGTTCTTAGTTGTACTCTTTCAATAAATAAATTTGCAAGTTAATTGAAACTTACAAAATCAAGCTAATAATTAAGGCTTTGAAAATTTTAGCCTCATTTATTGTATTGTGTTGTCTAGTGTTACTTAAAGACATGCCAATAATTACAGCCACCACTGTAGTTAGTGGGTGACTGCGGCTAGAGCTGACAGCGGCAGCTTCGACGTCAACGTCGACGTCCAAGAAGAAGTTGTAATGTTTGTGTACATTTTAACAGTTATCTGTTTATTGTGAGCAGCATGCTGCACCGTGTGCTTCTTGTCATTTGTTTTTGTGACCAAGTTGATTGCTGCTGTTGTTGTTGCTGTTGCCTGTCACTGTGCTGCAGCTTTTATTAGTTCTAAACTATATGCGACATGCACAAAGATATTTGCTCTTGTCTATATACGCACATATACAAATGCACATAGTTCTGGTTGTTGTCTTTGACTGCTGTTTATTGGCATATTCATTTTTATGATGCTTATTTACTTACACATATGCACACCGTTACCTACTGCAGTGAGTAAATTGAGATCGATCTCAATGCAGTCATGCTAAATTTTATGCAAAATGAGTTGACTGCACACACGTGCACTCACTCACACACACACACACACAATTTACACATACTTGTACTCACGTGCAATGGCACATCATATTAATTTGTTATGATATTTGCTTGTGGCTACTCCGCTGCTGCGTCATAATTAGACAAAAGTTCTTTGAACCTAACGGTAGTTACACCATTGCTTTATATTTTCTTCTTCTTCTTCTCTCTATTACACTGTGCATTGTTGACTCAACTCCTGAAGAGTTTTGCAAAATATTCAAGCGAAAAACATTTTACGCGGCAACACAAAATGAAAGCGAAGCTACGTAGGAAACTCAAAAAGCAGCAAAAGTGTAGAATGCACCACTCAGACAGATGTTAAAACTACGACGAAAAAACTGAAAATACAAACGAAGTAGAAGAAGACTAAAAGTAATAAAAGCCAAAAAGGCTGGCGAAAAGTTAACAGACCAAACACACTGCACAGTGGTCTGTGCTATGCTAAATTAAGCGCAAAAAATGTATAAGCTCAAAATTAGAAATAAAACAACTTTTGGCTTACACTCACATAGACGAAAATATGCTTAGGTAGAAAAATATATTTTTTTAATATTAATAAATATGTTTTGGAAAATTGCTATTTTTGGGGCTGGACACTTTTTTCGGTTTATGTGCCCTGACCTCATAGCGCTCCCAATCGTTTAAATTGGTTGAAAGTATAATAGACATTTAATAAACTTCTGGATTTTTTGAATCGAAAATAATAAAATTTTGCATCAAAATATTTCATGGCGATTACCACTGCATCTCCTTATTTTTCCATAACTCTTAAACTTGGTGCAGCTATATGAAACTATGTTATATATTTTTAATTAATTTTCGGCTTAAACAAAATTTAAATAATAAAAACTAGCAAGTATATCACAATACTGCTTAATTTGGACAAAGCTGGTGTCGTTGTGATGACCGATCCCCTGATTTACGGACTGCAGTTTTACGTCAGGTTGCGGAAGTGGCAACTCTGGGCACGGGTGTTAAGAAGGCAGTAGGTGGCGGCGCAACGGGAATCTGATCCAATTCCCAATATGTATGGAAACAAATCCAGAGCGCTGGCTCGTTAACGGGTCATCATCTTTAGCGTTTTCCATTGTGGCACTACTACAAACGCCAAGTTACCGATGAACTTGGTTATGATCTCAGCAATAATGGACGTGGCTTTGTCTCGGTGCAGCCATATTGCACGAGCTAGTGCCATGTTTGGATTGGTCCCAGTTGGATACCCGTGGTACCGACTTTCTGTCCAAGAGTGGATTAATACCCTATTTGTCGGCAGATCTCATGAGTGGAATTTTTATACCAGCTGGCGTGCCCTTAACCAAGTAATAAGGAGACCTGGCGAACTACGTTGTGTAATTTTTGGCTGTGCCAGTGTGTTGTAATTAAAATCGTAAAATAAGTATAAAAAAAAAATTTTTCTAATCAAATTTTAAATGTCATATATTTGAGAGAATAGTTTTAATAAACTATTGGAATTGACAATTTTTTGTTGAGTATTTCCGAAACTCTAGATTAGTAGCAACCTAGATATACAGGGGTGGCACAGAAATCGTTATTTATTTTGGCAACGATTTGAAATCAAATCAATAAAAAAATTCGTAGGTGCCACAGAAATCTTATTGATTTCATTTTTGGAACAATTAATTTTGAATGTTTACGCTTTTGCTAGAATGGCAGCAAAGGGTTGCAACCTTGCAAAAATTATTTTAGAACATTTAGACACTTATTCTAATACATGTTTACTTACATTGATGCAATAAAGTTTATTCTTTATTACACTAAACGATAATTATCAGCATATTTTGCTTCATTTTTATTTCCATTTGTGAAAAATAGATTTAAATTAAGTTTGAATATTTGTCCCGCCCAATACAAGAGTGTGTATGGTAACCCTACTCAATTCGATTCAACATCTGTGCTCGTAGCTTTTCATAATGGCAACTTAGTTAAAATAAAAAATAAAAAAATTTTTTAAGTATTAATACGCCAAAATAATTACTTCGAAATGTTATTATTTAGTACCGCACTATGTGGCAAATCCTTTGTAGAATAGATTTTGAACGTTGACACAGATAGATTTAGCAAAACATAAAGACACAGATATTTTAGAAATTGAATAAACTTTCCAAATAAGTAAGGACTTATTTGTATAAATTAGTTTTTAGTAATGAATTTAATCAAATCTCAAAAAAGTTTTGTCAACGGTTTTGCCAGTCATGTCTGTGGCACCAAGAATTGGAATTGTATTCAAATTGAATGGAATTGGTTTTCTGTGCCACCCCTGTGTATTTTTTGCGACAACAATTTTTTAAATCGTATTTCTACATACTGAATTTTATTTTTTTCTTAAAGTAATTTCAAATGTTTAGCTGTGCACACATTTATGTTTATATTTATTAAAAAAAATCTAAAATATTTTATATTTTTACCTTTTAAGGAACAAGAATTTAAATTTCCACAAAAATGCTTATTTCGCCCACAGTGCGCCGCTGATGCTGCCTGCCTTCAATGCTGCTGTTAATGCTGGTGCTGACGATGCAGTTGTCGTCGCTGCTGCTGCTGCAGCCGCTGCGCACGCACTGCAATGTCAGTAACCCCACTCGTTGACAACAACAACAACAAGTAGCGAAAAAGAGCGTGTGAGAGCGAGGCGACAGTAAGTCAGCCGCCCGTGAGAGCCTCGCAGAGAGAGAGCATACTAACTTACACAGCGTGCGAATTTGTTTGCTGTGATTTTTATGTTGCTCCACGACTCAGTTTACTACAAACATCCAAGATGTTCCACTACGCCCCCTTCTTGAACAACAGTACATATTTGCATAGTATAAATATATATGTATGTATGTGTGTACATTTGCACATTTATGTATATGTACGTAGCAAAAAATCTCTTAGTCATTCAAAGCAACGCCAACAACAACAACAGAAAAAAAGTATAAAGTAATGCATGCTGCATGATGAAGCGTAGCATCAAGTGAGAGTGAGTTGCTGCAGCAGTGGGTGATGCCTGCCCGCTCTCACAACTAAGGAATTGCACAAAAAAAAGGCAACGTCGACGTTGGCGCTCATTTGCGTAGACTCTGCGCCATAGAGTAAATGCAAACACAGCAACACTCACACAGACTGCAACGCACATGTACACAAACACGCACACATGCATATATCCAGGCACGCATGAATGCAATGCTAAAAAGAGAGGTTACGGCAACGAGTATTCTACATAGCGCGTGTAACAGTATATACAGGCATGGTCGTAAATATGGGCATAAAGACTTTAATTGAAATATTGTTTAAATTGTGTTGACCTTGCAGAATTTATTGCTTTAACTTTGTTTATTTAAATATTTTAATGTCGTTTGTTCTTGTGCTTTGCGAAAATTGGCTTGATTAATTGATGCAGACTAATTTATAAGCTTTCTTTAATGCAATTTGGCTATCTCTGGGTTTTTTAACGTAAAATTTAATGCGCGCTGTTGCCAGAATGCTGCTAAAGAGGACTCAATTAATTTACAGCACAAGTTAAGACAAATTAGAGCAATCTATTATTGGATTAGGTAAAAATAAAACCTGCACTTTTTAGATCTTTGTCTAAAGAAAATGCTACCGCGATTAGTTTAACAAATTATTTTTGTAATTTTTGTATCAATGCTCAGGGCAAGTGTATAAAAATTTGACGAGCGGTATGATTAAAATTGATATTTTTGACTGTTCCATTGTAGCCTCTAGATTAATTTGGATATTTTTCCAAATGAGTTTTATGCAATCTTGCCTGTAGGTAGATGGGTTCTAATTAAATAAATGTCTAGCTGAAGAACCAGTTTTTTAAGCTCTTGTGGTTTTTTGTAGTTTCGCCCAGACAGACGAACAAACATTGCTTAATCGATTAAATTATTCGTGCAGTTTATTTTAGCACATGGTTTGAATAGACTTTTTTTTTTTGTGTTATACTACTGTGCTCACAAACAAGGTGGAATTTTTCGATTTAATTTACGCGGGTACATATTTTATTTCAATTTTTATACCCTGTACCGTATGGTTACAAGGGTATATTAAGTTTGTGCAAGCCGAAAATGTATGTAACATATAGAAGGAGACGTCGGAGACACCCCAAAGTTACCTAAAATATGATCAGGGTGAATAGAGAAGTCGATATACCCATGTCCGTCTGTCCGTCTGTCCGTCCGTGTGAACGCCTAGATCTCAGAGATGGTAAGAGCTAGAGTTACCAAACTTTCACATTAGATCCCATATTATTCCATAGGAGGCAAGTTTATTTTATTTTTTTGATATCGGGGATAAATTATATAGCTCCCATGGGGGTGTTTGAGACGACCTCGACAAAAAAAAAGCGTTTTAGATGAATAATTCGTTTGTTTACGAAGATATCGTAACCAAATTTGGTATTCGAAAGTTTTTTATAGTTCCCAATCACTGTCCCAAATTTGATCAAAATCGGTTGACTATATCATATAGCTCCCATAGGACCGATCGGCCAAAATAACTTTTTTAAAGAAAAATTCGCTATATTTCGTTTTTTAATAAAGATATCGTAACCAGATTTGGCGTTTGGAAATTTTTTAGACAACTTAAGCAATGTGCCAAATTTGAACAAAATCGGTTGACTATATCATATAGCTCCCATAGGTCCGATCTTCCAAAAAATCGATTTTTTAACAAAATTTGTTGTGTTTCGTTTGTTTGTTAAGATATTGGGACCAAATTTGACATTCGTGAGTATTTTATAGTTCCTAAGCACTGTACTAATTTTAATCCAAATCGTTTGACTATATCATATAGCTCCCATAGGACCAATCGGTCCAAAAACACGTTTTTTATACAAAATTCGATGTGTTTTGTTTGTTTGTAAGGATATTTGAAATAAATTTGGCATTCATATCTTTTTTAAGGTATTAAAGCACTGTGTCAAATTTTATTGAAATCTTCTGACTATATCATATAGCTCCCATAGGAACGATCGGTCAAAAAAAAAAATTTTCTTAAAAAATTCTTCTGTTTATGGTTTTTTGTGAAGAAATCGGACTTTATTACAAGGTAGTGGTACAGGGTATCCTAAAGTCGTCCGCGCCCGACTTTACGTCCGCCATTTTTTTTTAAGTAAGTCGGTACAACTGTTACTGACTTCCATACCAAATTATATGACAAAATATTCATGAGTGTTTGAGTTACACTTGTTTTTGTGCGACACAAAAAGTAAATTTCGGCGATTTTTACAATGTCTGAAATTATTCAACAAAAAAAAAAGGGTAGAGTAGCGGGTAGAGATCGCGTTGAAGATGAAGAGTGCCCTGGTCAGCCATCGACCTCAACTGACGATGCTCATATTCAAAAAGTAAAAGAATAGGTGCTTGCTAACCGTCGATTAACTATAACCACCAAGTACTAAAAGGATCAATTAATACCATTTTGAAAGATCTTTTGGGCCTTAAACGTGTCAAGTCTCGATTGGTACCAAAAATGCTGAATTTTCTCGAAAAACAGCACTGATTCTTCGTGAGTTTTTCGCCAAAAATGCAACCAATATCGTTCCGCAACCACCTTATTCATCTGATTTGGCTACGTGTGACTTCTGGCTATTTCCAATATTAAAACGACCACTCCGAGGAAACCATTTTGAGTCGATTGAAGACATTTAACGTAAATCGGCGCGCGCTCTGAAGGCTACACCGCAAGAAGACTTTTGGCATGTTTCGAGGACTGGAAAAAGCGGTGACATAAGTGTATTATATCGGGAAGGGACTATTTTGAAGCGGACGAAATTGATTTGGAAGAATAAATAAAGATTTTTTGATTTAAACAAAAATTCCCACTAGTTTTTGGACACAGTAGTATACCCGTTTTTTTTTTCATCAACTCAACATATCCTACGGCTCAGGGTATTGGGTATACAAATAATATTTTTAAAATCTTCTCTTTTCAATATTTTGTCCTTCCTCTAAAAATACATTGCTTTGTGTAGAGAAAATATGCGAAAAAACATACAAAAGTTCCTAAAGTTCAGGCTTTACTAATATTTCAGACACTACTGTGCGCATGCATTTTGCACATTGTTGTTATTACTGCTGCGCTGCTGCTGTGTTGACTTCACTCATTTTTAGCTTTTTGCCTTCAATTATTTGTATGCGTTCTGCTTAAGCTTCTGTTGTTGTTGCTGCTGCAGCGTGTTGCAGTTGTTGTTGCCGAGTGCGCGGCGCTCTATTAAAAAACGCGGTGGAGAATGAACAAAAAAAAAGAAAAAAAAGGCTGCTCTATGACGCTTTTGGGGTCGCAGCGTGGGGCGGGGCAGTGCGCGTTGATGCTGTTGAGTTGTAAAGACGAGTGCTCACTAAATGAGTGAGTGAGTAACGTTGTGCTCGTGTGTGTGTGAGTGTGCACGCTGTTTGTTGCCGGGTGCTAGGCAAGCGCTGCTGACGCCGCTGCCTCTGCTGTCGCTGCTGCATGGCAACGCGAAGCGCGCGAAAATGTTGCACATGCAAAAAAAATGTTGTAAGGAAAATTTGTATGCGCGGTAAAGCCAAGGTATAGGAGTAGTATATTGGGGCAGAGGGTGGAGCTGTGCGCTTGATGTTTGCAATGAAGAGTACATGGCAAAACGGCTAAAGATGACGAAGCAAATATAAAAATAAAAAATATGCTAAAAGGAAGAAAATGAAACAGTTGGGAACAGACGCTGCACAGTGATTGCATTTGCATGAATATTTTTTTTATCACTAAACTCGTGAGCCCGGCAGACGTTGTCCTGCCCAAACTTTTTGAATACTCTTAAAGTGAATAAACATCGTAAGATTCTCTAGTTAGCTTATCTGGAAAAATATAAGATTTTTAGATTAGTTTGCAGCTCGATTTAAACTTGCAACATTATTAGTCGAATTTCGCTTCACGGGTCTGTCTTAACCGAATTAGGCCTTGTTACCATCGCATTGTGATAAATAATAAATAAAAAAAGCACAAATGGGCCCGAAATTTCGGGAATTACTGGGATGTATATGGGTGTACTTGTAGACATATGGCGATTATGTATAAAACACTCCTCCAAATGAAGACTTAAAGACTTTAATAGTGTTAAAAATCTTTGACTGACGGAATTCTTGATTTTGCCTTGACTTCTTCTTCGATTTCTTAGATTTTAAGTCTTAAAAGTGTAACCACTGTATTATGCTTTGTATGTACAAAAGACATTCCGGCGCTAGGGCTATCTTCACTTATGTGCTAAAGTTTCTGCTGCTGCTGCTCTTGGAGTGGGTAGCCAAATAGTCACACACAGTAGTTGCAGCAGCAGCAGCAGCGGCGGCAGCAGTTGCAGTTGCCACACAGCAAACAATGAAACTTTAATGCCAGCTGCAGCCAGCTGAGGCGGCGATTGTTGCAGAGCAACGTTGGCGAGTCACATTAACGCTGCTTAATTACAACGATGTTGCCAGGCGGCACCGCAACAACAACAACAATAACAACTACAACAACATTTCGTGTGGCGCCTCCTAGAAGATGCACTGCCTCTTGAAAGTACATATGTATACAGCTACACAGAGAGAAAAATAGCATTTTGAAACGAGACAAACTTTTGAAATGATGTAATCTTAGCTTGTGGTTTTTCGAACTCTTGTTGCTTGGAATTCAAAGATTATTCTCTAGCTCTCATTATAGCTGAGATCTACATGCGGATGAACAGAAGACAATGAAGACTGAAGGTACCTTAATATCGACTTCTAATCTGAGACATAGGCGATCATACGGACGAACAGCAGGCAAGATAGACTGAAGGTACCTCAATATCGACTTCTCTCTAATCTGAAATACTATAGGCAAGATAGACGGAAGGCATTCGGCTAAACAGAGAGAAAAACAGCGTTTCGAAACGAGCCAAATGTTTGAAATTATATAATCTTAACTTGTGGTTTTCCGAACTCTTGCCTGGAATTCAAAGATTATTCTCTAGCTCTTATGTGTTAAGCTGAGATCTGGGCGATCATGCGGATGAACAGAAGACAAGATAGACTGAATGCAACTCTATATCGAATTTTCTCAAATTTGAGATATAACCGATCATACGAACGAACTGCGGACAAGACAGACTGAAGGTACCTCAATATTGACTTCCCTCTAATCATATATCAGGCAACTTAGGAGGTCTCCGACGTGTCCTATGTATAACATATCTTCGATTACCACACACTTTGTGTCTCTATTTAAGCAGTAGTGCTGGAAAAACAACATCGATCCTTTCGATTTTTTTTTAATCTTTAAAACTTCTATGTTGTGATACATCGAAGTTCATGAAAGCGGCTATTTTTTGAATGCTTAAATTAATTCAGGCAACTTGGGAGGTCTCCGACGTGTCTTTAAGAATAATTTATCATCGATCGCCACACTTTGTATCTTAAGCTAATCAGTGGTGCTGAAGAAACAACATCGATGGTTTTGATTTGTTTTAATCTTCGATAAATCGATGTTTTGAATCATCGAAGTTCATGAAGCGCTTATTTTTTTAATGCTTAAATTAATTTAGGCAAATTGGGAGGTCTCCGACGTGTCTTTAAGTATAATATATCATATATGTGGGCCAACATCGATGTTTTCGATTTTTTTCAATTTTCGATACAACAATATTTTGATACTTGAAGTTTATGAAGCGGCTATTTTTTGAATGCTTAAATTAATTCAGAGTGGGCCATATGTTGGTTTGGTTATATAAGTAAAGGGTGATTTATTAAGACCTTTTTTTTCAATAGGGATTTTCGTGTGGATCACGCGTGATCCATGACAGCTGTCAAAGGTAATGTTGTTCAGTATTCATTGGCAAATCATCGAGGAAAGACTTACACCCGAACAACGTTTACAAATTGTACAATTGTACTACGAAAATCAGCGTTCTGCAAAGAATGTTTTTCGTGCGCTGAGATCGACTTATGGTCAACATAATCGACCCACCGAACCCACAATTCGTAACAACATCACCGATTTTTACATTTGGATCTCGGCTTGAAATCATACAAACTTCAACTCTGTCAAGAATTGAAGCCGAATGACCTTCCTGCACGTCGCCGTTTTAGTGAATGGGCTCTTGTAAGATCGATGAAGATCCGTTGTTTCGACCAACATTTTGTTCTGTGATGAGGCCCACTTTTGGCTCCACGGCTTCGTGAATAAGCAAAATTGCCGTATTTGGGGAGAAGATCAACCCGAAGAGGTTCACCAGATGCCATTACATCCAAGAAAGACAACGGTTTGGTGCGGTCTGTGGGCTGGTGGAATCATTGGTCCGTATTTTTTAAAAATGAGCAAGGTGCGAACGTTACCATCAATGGCACACGTTATCGGACCATGTTAACGGACTTTTGCTTTTTTTAGACTTCGGATTCAGCTGCCCAAAGTCCATAAGGGGTGCCTCTGGCACATGTAAAGTTTACACCACTATTTTATCAGATCCTGTAAGTTATAATATAAAATATACCAGCCGGAATTATCCCCTTGAGATCCATTTATTATGCATATTAAATAAAATCATGTGAACGTTTTTTTAGATTGTCAATCTTGCTAAACACAGGCTTGTTTTTAATGGATGTTGCAGGAATACAGAGGAACTGTTCCATAATCGACATAAAAATATCGATGATCGGAAAAAATTTCGATGTTACTTCCAGCACTAATAAACAGTATAAAGAGTTTCCAAAATTTTTTCAGAGGGGGAGGTAACTTTAAAAAGATACAAAGAGAAATAATGGTTTGTACTATCGGTAAGGGTTATAAAAATGGTAACTACCGGTTCCATAACATAACCTTTACATCACTTTAGGAACATCTTTTATATAATGCACCCAAAAATTCAGTAACAAAAGTGCCAAATTGATAACTGTTGAAATTAACCAAATCATATGTTGTAATCGAACTGGTTCAGTTCATACTAGTTCTTAAGATCATCAGCATTAGCAATAGATCATAAGTAAAAATCACTACTCACAAAACTACGAAGTAAGATGCACACGCAAAACAACGCAATTAACTTTGCGCATTATCAAAGCCAATAGAATATCAATAATAACTCGAAAGTTTATTTCATTCATCTGCAAACAAGGTGGCAACTCTTTCGATATTTTGTTCTGGAACCTTCACAGTAAACGGCATATTTAGATATATAAATTAAAATCCTAAATTAAAACAATTGTTATGAAGATAACTCAAAAATTCAGTCTATACTTTTATGCACAAATATACTCTATTATTTCTCTCAGTGTATAGTTATTGTCGACGTTCTAATTGGCTTTAATGCATTTCGATTAATTTTCGTTCTTCGTGAGCTGAACTTAGCGAGAAGCTGCTGATGTTGCTAAAGTTCAGGCACACTAATTAAATTTTTTTTATTATTCTTTTTTATTGTCAGGCAGAAAGCAAGAACGAAGTAGTTTTTAGAGGAAGATGATTTTTATATACAGCGAACCCTGCTTTATACTGATTCAGCTCTTAAGCTAATTGCTGCACAATTTAGTACTTAAAATCCACTGAACTGCCATTATTTCGCTTGAACAAGTGTCTGGGAATTGCATTCTAACGGCAGATTCCTGTGATTATACTTTAAGTTTCATTTTTTTAAAGCTCGGTTTTGGGGAAAGCAAACATGAGCCTATTAAAGTAAGAGGCAACTTCTTTATTTACTTTTTTATTGACAATGGCCTCGTTGTAATAATTGATTTTGGTTCAGAAGCAGCGTTTCCATCCAATTCCGATGTTTCGAAAAGATAGTTTCGTTAAAATTGGAAACAAGTTTTAAGTTTTTAAAAGCGGAAAAAAGATGATTAGTTACGAATCCGGTAAATATAACGTTGTTTAAAAAGTTCCCGTCTTCATCTCGATCGAGTGAAAGGATTTTACAAGTTCTAGACAATTTATGTTTTCTAAGCGAAATAGATTTTTATACTGTACAAAGGGTATATAAAGTTTGTGCAGAGACACCCCAAAGTTACCTAAAATATATGATCATATATGATCAGGGTGACTAGAAGTTGATATACCCTAGTTCGTCTGTCCGGCCGTTTGAACGCCTAGATCTCAAAAATGGTAAGAGCTAGAGTAACCAAACTTTCACATTAGATCCCATATTATTATAAGGAGACAAGTTTATTTAATTTTTTTTGATATCGGGGTGAAATTATATAGCTCCCACAGGGGTGTTTCAGACGACCTCGAAAAAAAACAAAAGTTTTAGATGGATAACTCCTTTCTTTATGAAGATATCGTGACCAAATTTGGTATTTAGAAGTTTTTTAGAGTACCCAAGTATTGTACCAAGCATTGAACGAAATCGGTTGACTAAATTATATATCTCCCATAGGAACGAACGGACAAAAAAAAAATGTTGCTTAAAAATTCTTCTGTTTTTGGTTTTTATGAAGGAACCGGATTTTATTTCAAACTAGTGGTACAGGTTATCCCAAAGTCTTCCGTCCCCAACTTTACGTATGCCATTTTTAATCGGAAGAAGTGAATTTGAAGTCTCTTCAAGTATTGACTTTTTCAAGAGAGACTAGTACCCCAAAAATAGTAAGGAATTTTCGTAAGCTCAGTGAGAATCAGTAAGGCAACAAAGAAATTCCTATATCGCTCGATAATGACCCATAAATATTTTTATTTATATCTTTATATGTTCCTAAAGTGACTCCCAATTTGGCAAATTCTTTTAATTTCTAGTCTTCTTATACTTTTTAATAGATTTTTAAATCGGAAAAATGTTAATTTAAAGTTTTCTTCAAATACTGATTTTTGTAAGAGAGACAAGAATCCCAAAAATAATAAGAAATTTTCGTAAGCTCAGTGAGAATCTTTAAAGCAACAACGAAATCCCTACATCACTCTTTAATGAACCTTATATGAAAATATAGGAAGTTTATATCTTATCGTCTAAAAGGTTCAATTTTGTAAGTTATCTTAATTTCTAGCATAATTCTTAAATCGGGAAAAAATTAATTTCAAGTTTTCTTCAAGTATTGTTTTTACTAGAAAACCCCAAAAGTAGTAAGGAATATTCGTAAGATCACTAAGGCAACAAAGAAATCCCTTAATCGTTCCTTAATAACACTTAAATGAAATCATATCTAGTTTAAATCTTATCTCTTTCAAGATTGTTGTAGCCAATCTTAGTTGAGTTATCTTTTATAATAATAAAATAATATTCTAAGATGATCCACTCAAAATATAATTCCCTTTCACATGTCATGCCTGACGGAATTTCGCACATTTTCCATTCTAAATGTTTTTATTTACGAGCGTTTATTGCACATTTAAAATAATTTATAAAAAATGATTGCTACCAAAAAACACGTCAAAGAGATGATAACAATCAAAAACATGATGACGACAACGTTGAAGCTCAATGAAAATTATATATATAAAAAAACGCAGAACGTCAGGCTACATCTAAAAAAAAAAAATCATCGAAACCGGGTTGCAAAAGTATAGCGCATAAAATTTGCATTAAATCATTCTCAATTTTGTGTTTTTTTTGTATGTTCCTCAGCTCAAAACGTCAAACGGTAGCCAAAGAATCAACAAAGTAGAATGTGTTGCAAATTTCAATGCAATATGCCGACGATGCGGACTCCGGGTCCGGCAACGCCCAAGCCTCACACAGCTGCCTGGCAGCACAATGCACAGTGGTCGAAATAGTTGAGGTAGCTGGAGGAAATTTAAATTCGAAAATATTAAACGATTTGTTTTGATTTTATTTTATGAAGTTAGCGGCTTTTGAAATTTTGTGCACAGTGGGGCAATTTATAGTATATGAACACTGCTCCACAAATATCATGTGTAAATACATTAATATAAAGTTTTCACAAAAACATGAATCCAGTGGCGGATTTAACAGGTGGGCAAAAGCGCGCTTGCTTGTCGAATTTTTCCGACTCATCAAAAACTTTCTAAAGGGGGGGTCATTCGGCAATCAATTGGCTATTTTTACTAAACCTGATATGGTGGAATTCAGTCCTATTATTCATTGACATTGCTGAAGTGCAATTACAGAAAAAAGAAGTTGATCTTTTGATGGCCCAAAATTGTCTCGAAAGTGTAATAAAGAACTTGCAAGAAGAAGAATTTGAAAAAAATGTGTGGAGAAATATTCAACTTTTTTTTTATAACTGCTCTGAAGTATGAGTTAATCAGTTTGGCGGATATATATTTCTCACAAGATTCTACCAAGCATAGTCGATTGCAATATTTAAACTTCATCGTTGAAAAAATTTGATCAGCAGTTTCCCGAAGTGCTCCAGTTTATTGCGTTTATTCTTGACCCTTCCCAGCGCCGAACGAACAATGAGTTCACTGAAGAGAGTCAAAGATCGTCAACATTCTACAATGAATGCAGAAGCATTGGACGATTTCAGCGATCGAACAGAAAGTGGGGGGCCCTGAAGAAATTTTGCCCACTGGGCCTTTTCCCATAAATCCGCCACTGCATGAATCTATCACAATACATAGGAGATGAATAAAAAGCTACTAAAGTAGTCCCCGACTACTTCCTGAAATCCCAATGACTCAAATTTTAGCAAAACCGGAACCGGACAGTTCCCAAACACTGTACCAAATTTGATAAAAATCGGTTGACTATATCATATAGCTCCCATAAGAGCTATAGCTCCCATAAGAGCGATCGGCCAAAATAATTTTTTTAAAGCAAAATTCGCTATATTTCTTTTTTTAATATATATATCGTAACCAGATTTGGCATTTGGAAATTTTTTAGAGCACTTAAGCAATGTGCCAAATTTGAAAAAAATCGGTTGACTATATCATATGGCTCCCATAGGGCCGATCTTCCAAAAAATCGATTTTTGAACAAAATTTGTAGTGTTTCGTTTGTTTGTTAAGATATTGGGAACAAATTTTTTTATAGTTCGTTAGCACTGTACTAAATTTCATCAAAAACGGTTGACTATATCATATAGTTCCCATAGGAACGATCGGTCTAAAAAAAATGTTTGTTTAAAAATTCTTCTGTTTTGGGTTTTTACGAAGGAATCGGACTTTATTGCAAGGAAGTGGTACAGGGTATCCCAAAGTCGTCCGCGTTAGACTTTACGTACGCCATTTTTTCGGTTACGAGTTTTTTGCAAAGTTATTTTTTAAAATACCAAAAAAAAGAAATAATATAATAATCTTTTAATATTATAAAAACTGTTCATATAAAAAATTGACACATAAAATCAATGTCCAAAAATTTCATTACCAACTTATTTTTGATTTAAATCCTTAAGAAGCTTCTTGAGATTTTCCACTTACCTGTAAAAAAAAAGAGAAATTTATATATTATTTTAAAAGTCATTTTTGAACTTAGGAGTACTTAGTGTACTTTAAAAAAAGTTATATATATTTATAGTTATAAAAGTTATTATATAGGTATAATGGACAAGTTATTCCATTGTTATACAAATATTTGTAATAAAGGCATTAGAGGGTTAAATAAATATGCTCAAACCCCCTAGAATTAAACTAGTTATTGGATGGTTACTAATTAATTACTAATCTAAATAGAAAAGGCAATAAAGATCTGCCTTCTATTTCAAGAATTTTTAAGCATAAATCAAAATACAATATTTTTTTTAAATTTAAGCAATAATATTTTTTAAAGTCAAAAATTTTTTTTCATTTTTCAAAAATTGTTAATTTTGTAGCTAAATTATCAAATTTGCCCACTGTGCGCCGCCACAAACGGCGACGCTGAGTTGAAAGAGAAAATGCCAGCAGTAAAAATGAAAAAAAAGAAAGAGTTAAGCAAAAATGCAAAAAAAAGAAGAAATATAAAAATAAACAAAAATATGCTCAAAAGAATAAACAGTAAGCCGAGAATGGATGGATGGATGCTGCCGACTCCTCTCCTCCTCTGCCCTTCGCACTACCTTCTCACTGAGTGTATTCCCTTCCTGGCCTGTTGCCTGGGGGCGTCATCAGCGTCAATAGCAGAGCGCTCCACAAAGGAACCGTGCTTAAGCGTGTCGTGTGCTCCCTCTCTTGCATTGCCCCCCTTCCTCACTCTCTTTGTGCCACTATGATGAGCCCCGTTTTACTCGGCCTCCTCACCCGCTTCCTACCACCACTAACTAATGTATCTCAAGTTGAAAGTATCTTTGCGTGCAAAGCAAAAATAAATTTTATTTGTAAAAGCCAGCAACAACAACAACAATAGTAAACAAATGCAGTACAAACGACAAATTTACTACTGCAACAATGTTGCAGTTTTATTTAAAACTAATGAAATTGATTCGAAATAGAATTCATGGAGCAAACAGTTAAGTTGAAAGTCAAAAACGAGTTGGACAAGTTTCCCCTTATAGAGCGCATATAAGCATTAGATATAATATTAAATGGACCCCTCCATCAATTGGTTATGGCTTAATGATTGATCTCACAGCTGTCCAATTTAAAGTGTTTAAAATTGAAGTAATGCCAAAGCTTATAACAAATTGTGGTCATTTTCTCAATTTATGTTTAGCTTCTAATTATAATTAATCACTTAACAAAAGTTATTAACGGTTAAAAGCATTCAAAATTTGAAGTTTTTTAAAAAAAAGCAGCTCTGTGTCTAATTTGAAGCGAATTGTTTTTTTTTCTTTTGAAGACGGTAAAATTTTACTATGTTAACTTCGGTATTATGTTGGCTTAAAAAAAAAAAGATTACAAAAATAGCTGCACTTTATACAAATTTATCTGTAAAACCAATTTTGGGAAAAGTATTTCCAAATTAAAGAAAAAAAATTTGGTACAGTCAAGGCCTTGCCTGCTAGTGGAATACCCTGTACCTTTTCTATCGAAAATATTTTTTCTGCATATTTCTACTAAGAACTTTCCAATTGGAATTAATTTTTTTTTGTGAAATTCGATATTTTTACCTATAAGTTCCGAAAATATTTACTGATTGTGATAAAACTCGAAAGATGCGTCAAAGAAGCTATTTAAAGTATATGGGCTAAAGTTTCAAGTTGATATGTTTAGGGGTGTGAGAGAAAACACGGCAAATCGATTGTTAGGGGTGGTGGGTCCGCATCCATAAGGCATCACTCTAAATTTCAGATGAAAATATTAAACAATGTGCCCAAAATCAGCGAAAATCTACTGGGAGTTAACGGGTGAAGATATTGACATGATTCAACAAACTTCATCTTCTGAGGAAATATGCGCACCAGCTGGTAAAGTTCGATGTTTCTAGCTGTTCTAGTCTCCGAGATTCAGGCGTTCATTCGGACGGACGGACATCGCTCAATCGCTACCCAAGGTTATGATAAGCATTTTGGTATAAAGGACTTGGGGTCTGCTATTATCCGTTACATACATTGCACAAATCTAGTATCCCCTCTGTACTTTTAGGTAAAATACTGAAAAAAAATATGAATATTTTTAACATTATGGCGATTTAAATATAATAGAAGTAAATATTACACAGTTTTACTAATTCCGGGGCCATGCCAGTTGGTGGAAAGCTAAGGGTCATTACCGAATTGATTTGGTGTGTAGAATCCAAATCAGAATTGGCCCATCGCGTTAGGACATCAGTTCAACTTATCATTTTGCGATATTTGAAGTTATGTACCGAAAAACTGCGATTTTTTTTCACTTTTGAGGTTATGTAGAGGGAGGTTGGTCTGTCTCCCTAGTTACACCATTTAATATTACTTTTACCCTTTAATTAAGAGATCAAGAGTTCAATTACGATTTTTTCCTCAAAGTCATGAAATATATCCTTTCAACGATATATGAATTTGCATTAAGCCTACTCTTGAAAACTTTTACTTTGGGGATTATTTTTCTGACTTGATATTCGTTCTCAGCGTCCACAGACCACAACATTTTTTAAAGACATTTCTTATATTTATTTAAGTTCAGTAATTAAAAAACATTTTATAGATTTTCTGAAAAAAAAAATGGCGGACGTAAAGTCGGGCGCGGACGACTTTAGGATACCCTGTACCACTAGCTTGTAATAAAGTCCGATTTCTTCACAAAAAACCAAAAACAGAAGAATTTTTAAGCAAAAATTTTTTTTTTGACCGATCGTTCCTATGGGAGCTATATGATATAGTCAACCGATTTCAATAAAATTTGACACGGTGCTTAAATACCTTAAAAAAGATATGAACGCCAAAGTTATTTCAAATATCTTTACAAACAAACAAAACACATCGAATTTTGTATAAAAAACGTGTTTTTGGACCGATTGGTCCTATGGGAGCTATATGATCTAGTCAAACGATTTGGATTAAATTTGGTACAGTGCTTAGGAACTATAAAATACTCACGAATGTCAAATTTGGTCCCAATATCTTAACAAACAAACGAAACACAACAAATTTTGTTAAAAAATCGATGTTTTGGAAGATCGGACCTATGGGAGCTATATGATAGAGTCCACCGATTTTGTTCAAATTTGGCACATTGCTTAAGTGGTCTAAAAAATTTCCAAACGCCAAATCTGGTTAGGATATCTTTATTAAAAAACGAAATATAGCCAATTTTTCTTTAAAAAAGTTATTTTGGCCGATCGGTCCTATGGGAGCTATATGATATAGTCAACCGATTTTGATCAAATTTGGTACAGTGATTGGGAACTATAAAAAACTTTCGATTGCCAAATTTCGTTACGATATCTTCATAAACAAACGAATTATTCATCTAAAACGCTTTTTTTTTTCGAGGTCGTCTCAAACACCCCCATGGGAGCTATATAATTTATCCCCGATATCAAAAAAATAAAATAAACTTGCCTCCTATGGAATAATATGGGATCTAATGTGAAAGTTTGGTAACTCTAGCTCTTACCATCTCTGAGATCTAGGCGTTCACACGGATGGACGGACGGACAGACGGACGGACAGACGGACAGACGGACATGGGTATATCGACTTCTCTATTCACCCTGATCATATTTTAGGTAACTTTGGGGTGTCTCCGACGTCTCCTTCTATATGTTACATACATTTTCGGCTTGCACAAACTTAATATACCCTTGGACCATACGGTACAGGGTATAAAAATTGTCAAAAGTCTCTCGAAATTTTTTACTTGAGGGGGTGCGTCTAATTTGGTTTAAACTAGATTCCATCGAAACGGATTTGCTGGCTTGGGATTAACTACAACAACTAAAACGATAGTCGTCCCAGAATTAAGAAATCAATTATCGGTATGATTAGGACTCAGAAGACGTTTTTTAAAACTCGTTTGAACATATGAGGTTATAAAAACTGTACTAATTAGAATTATTTCAACTTTTTTCGCGAAAGCAGTGTAGACTACCTTCCCGAAATGCCCCGATTCACAAAATTAGTAAACTTATGAAAAAACTACAGGCAAAAGCCCCGAAAACTAACTAAATTGAATCTTCATTATTTGAATTTTTTATAGAAAGGAGGAACCAGCACCTTTTTCGTGGAATAACTTTTGTAATTGTAAGTATCGGAATACAAATTCGTTCTCGTCACGAAGGAGTCTTTAAGTTTCCCATTCTGTGGCGTTTTACATTTATTGTATTGTCCAGATTCTTCTTCAAAGCGTTCTATTGTTGTAACCTTAAAAATTCGTAAATATCTAAATAATTATTATATTTAAATAATATAAAAGCAAAAGTCAGCTAAAGTTATTATTTAATAAAATTTCACTTGGATGTTGGCCAGTTCGTGATAAGCTGCTATATCAAGATTCTATTTTTTTTTTTAAATTCTTAAAAAACTTCGACACTAAAAACCAAATTCGTTGAAAATTATTTGGAAGCTAAAATGTTATTACGGGAATTTTGAGAATTTCGTGATCCAAAAGCAATCACTAAAATATCGCACTTTTGAAAATTCTTTCTAGTTCCGTCCAGGATCTAAAGGATTTCCGTCGCAATTCTATTTTCATGCTCTATAGCATTCATACCGTAAACTAAAATTATTTTTTCAGGGCTGAAAACTAAAGTTTACGCTAACTGGTCACACTGCGCACAGTTAACCTATTTATTTATTTAGACATGAATATGGTTCAGTATTGATTTCTAGCGACTATTATTTAAAAATGGCCAATTGATGATGATGATTATTAAAAAAGATTTTCGATTTATGTCATTTTGACATTTCTATTCCATTTCACGTTTCTATTATTTTACATTTATATAAACATTTTTTTGTTTATTATTTTTTTGTGCCTAATAATTATTCGAATTTCACAGCATTGACAATAATTGAAACTTTATTCCAAATAAAGTATTTTTTTATACTATGTTTGCATTTATAGCATTTTGTTAGTTATTTATTCTTCGAAGCAGACGTATCGCTTTTGTCCTCCTATCGCATGCATACACGTCGTATTAAAATCGACCTAAACTTTTCAATCAATTTGCACAATATTGTATAGTCATCCATCCAACCATCCATCCATCCATGCATCCATTCATCCATATGTGCCATAGCATTTGTCCACCCACTGAACCGCCGGATTCTAAACAAACCAACAACTCAAACCGACCAGAACGTAGAACCACTTCAAAAAAATAAAACAGAAAACAGAAAAATCTATAGAAAAACGAATCAGAAAAACATTCATTTGAACCGAACCACACGCATTTATAACAATGAAATCAAAACGCAGCGGAGAAATAAAATTTGCATTTAGAGCTCAATCAAATGCATTTTTTTTTATGCCAACAAAACTAAAAAAAAATATTCGCATTAAACAAATACGTTACGCTGGTTTCTTTTTTTATTTAGTATCGGGGGGTACTCAGCTATTTTTGTAGGAGATATCATACATATTTGATGATGTGAATTGTTGCATGAGCAAGTCCAGATTCATTTGTGTTTTTGACACATTGGCAACTCTGTTTAAATTTAAACAAAAAAGAAATGTGCGTAAGCACCGAAAAATTATAATATATAATGTTACGTAAATTTTTTGTCAAATATTTACCTTAAAAAAGTAAAAATATATTTTATTATTTAGTCTACATGAGTTCACATACTGGTTTTGACATTTTTTTCTTAATACATACATATATACTTTACTAGTGAGCGCGGCAGACGTAGTCCTGCCCAAACTTTTTGAATACCCTTGAAGTGAATAAACATCGTAAGATTCTCTAGTTAGCTTATCGGGAAAATATAAGATTTTTAGATTAGTTTGCAGCTCAATTCAAACTGGCACCATTATTAGTCGAATGTCGCGCTTCACGGATCTGTCTTAGCCGAATTCTTTCACTTTCATTGCGATCTTTACGTTCCTGGGCAGTACGATTAGATTGATAATTAATCTGATTCGTTGCATTTCTTCTAATTGAAATACATCATGCATTGATCGATTAGGAGACGGCATTTCCAATCGTCCTAAGCCATCGCCAAGCATAGATCTTCAATAAGAATTAGAGCTTCATTGTAAACTTCCATTACTGGATTACGTTTTGTTTCACGTACTCGAAACAAAATAACTTCTGATAAATAATCTTGATATTTTATCCACAATTCAGGTGGATTTGATGGAAAACATGTTGTCAAAATAATCGCAAATAGAACACGTATTTGATATGGATGAGCAGTAATAGCAGCATCTGCTAAAGTTTGATCCCAGTGCAAATCATCAACAAATTCAATTTTTGACATGCCTCTCGATACGTTGCACACAATTCGCCATTCACTGTTCTCAATGATTGAAACGATGTTGAACCTCGAACATTGATAAACAACAATACCATTTTTTTTGTATATATGGCAATATACACACAAAAAACGATATTCCCAAAAATGCGTATATCTCACGAAACACATCGACAGCAGGCTTAAAACCTCCGTACTGACAACCTCTAACACACGATAAAATCAGATTTAAAATTCATCGACGCGTTCATGAGAACATCCGTAACACGTAAAACATCAGTTTCTTTTATAGCTGTCACAACTCTTTCCTACCGATGCAAACATTTTGACTAACCTTAAATATCTTTGTTCCTTTGCTACAGGATAGTACTTGAGAAACATCGATTTTGGACCACATAGATGGTTTCAATATTTTGAACTTACAAACATCGATACATCGAACTATATTTGGCGGTAATTTCTTGAATGCTTAAATTAATTCAGAAAGTAGTCCGAAAAATCCCCTTCACACATGGGTTATGAGGTAATTACCAAAAAAAGCCCACAAAACGAGAAAATTTGGAAATTGTCTAAGAACACTTGGATCGGGGTTTTTGGGTCTTCGGATTCAGCTGCCTAAAATCCATAAGCGGTGCCACTGACATACGAGGTGTGTTCAAAAAGTAAGGTGACTTAAGCAATTTGGCGGGCAACGTATTTTCGATTATCGATTTTTTTGTTTTGTTGTGTTGGTACACTCTTCCCGACCATCTGTACCAAATTTCAAGTGAATGGCATTTTTTGTTTGGTTGTCAGAGGCGTAAAGGTTATAAGTGTTTTGCGTGCTCGGCGATTTTTTGCTATCGAAAAATATGGATCAACGGATTAAATTAATTAATTAATAAAATTAAGTGCTCCGTAACACTTGAAAAGTTGACAGTAGAATACGGTGAAACTATTCTGAGTAAAAAAAAATGTTTACAAGTGGTACAAACTCTTCCAAGATGGCCGGGAAGATGCCAATGACGAGCCTTGCTCTGGACGCCCAAGCACGTCAACAACTGATGAAAACGTTCAAGCAGTAAAGAAAATTGTTTTGGAAAATCGTCGAATCACTATCAGAGAAGTTGCTGAGGATGTCGGTATATCGCTTGGCTCGTGCCATGAAATTTTTTTTAACGTTTTTTTTATTCACAAGTTTCAAATTGATTTGGAAGACGAAAGAAATAAATTTTGGCCATGTATCTGCCTTCCGGAAAGGAACACTTTAACAATTTAAGATTCTTTTATTTTTGGCCAATTTTTCCAATACGATTTTTTAACCCAAGAAGTTACAAAAATTTTAATGAAATTGGCTTAAAATTTAGTGCATAATTTTCGGAATGTGAAACCTTGAATTATGAAAATGTCTTTATATTTTTTTAGATAACTTCACTTTTACCCAAAATCCGTATATAGATAGTTATAGCTCGGTATAGACCTGCCTTTTATTTGTTACTAAAAGGTACACGTTTTTAAAATGTCTGCCCAGAACCGGAGTTGTGAACCAAAAAAGCAGTTCTA
>JBAMAX010000366.1:0-61574 GCA_037043745.1 Chymomyza amoena
ATACAGGCCGCTTAATCTATATATATAAAAAATGAAGAGAATTTTGTGAACTTAAATTGTTACCGATGTATAGCATAGATTTAAATATGGTTACATTAATGCACATACAGCTTCCCTTTCCTTTTTAAAATGCTTTTGTATGAATTTTTTAAAGCAAGTGGAATCAAAAGATTGCGTACTTTAAAGTCAAGCGAGAATGACTTTAGGATACCCTGTACCATCACATTTCAATCAAATCCGATATATTGCTTACGAACTTAAAAAGATTTTTTTTTTGCTAATTTGGTTATCGTACCCAAACAAAAAAAAAACAAAATTTTGAACCTCGCACGTTTTTTTAACCGATTGGTTCAATGGGGTTCAAACCAATTTGGTCATTTGGTGGAAAACCCTAAAAGACTTCCGAATTTAGTGTCGATTTCTTTAATAACAACCAAATCATGCCCTAAACAATTTTTTTTTTATTAATCGTTTCTACGGAAGCTGTATGATATAGGTTCACCGATTTTGATTAAATTTACTACAGTGCTGGAGAACTTCAAAAAACTGCCAAGTATTAATTTTGGTTACGATATAAACAAACGGATCAGAATGATGTTTGTATCAAACACTGTTTTTTAATCGATCGGTCCTATTTGTATGATTTAGAAACAGATTTTCATCAAACTTGGTACTATAAAAAACTTGCCAAATTTGGCCACGATATCTTCATATACAACCGAATTATTTACAACTTCTTTTTTTTGTGGTCGTCAGCAACACCGCTATAGGAGCTTTATAATCTATATAGATATATATAAAAATGAAATGCTGTACGTTTATGATCGCATAACTCTGAAGCGGCTGGTCGAATTTGCCAAATTTTTTTTTCCAAAGGTTTATAACCCAAAAAGTTTTGAGTATTTTGTAAGGAAGGTGTTGCCACCCCTAACATTTTTTTAAATTTTTCGACAAAATTTTTTTAATTAATTTTTTTGTGTGGCATTGTGTACATTGTCAGATTAAGTAATGTTAATGTGTTACGTGTTACAGGTGTTGTCATGAACGCTTTGAAGAATTTCAAATATGATTTTTGCATGTATTAATAGTTGTCAATACGGAGGTAGTAAGCCTATTGGGATGTGATTGTGTGTATTGGTTTGTGAGATATACGCATTTTTGTGAATATCGTGAATATATCATAGTAGAAAATTGTTCAACACCGGGAATTGGACATTAAGTGCAGACAGAAGCGTAGTCGCAAAGGGGTTGAAATGTAGTTTATGTGGGGCATGAGGCATCGAAAATACGTTGCCTGCGAAATTGCTTAAGTCACCTTACTTTTTGAACTCACCTCGTACAGTGAATATCTTATTCCTTCCTTTCATTTTTTAACAACTTTGCCATATAAAATTTCTATCTGCTATTCTATTGGAAAATATCAAATTTTTTACCTTCCCAGTGTTAAGTAGCGATTGTAGAAAACTTTATTTTTCTTAACTGACCTCGATAGCCTAGTGACAGTGCATGATAGTCTAATCCAAGAGTTTGTGGGCTCGAATCCCACGTTTAGCATGGTTCTGCACTTTTCACTTTTCCAATTTCCCTAATTTTTCCTGTCTATTTAATATCCTTATCACTTACTCCCATTATCGGCATCATAAAGGGCCTGTTCTTGGCCTAAGTGAGTTGGGACGCTATTTTCTAACTGCCACCTTAACCTACTAACATTCGAATTATATATCGTACTCTCTAAAGGTTTCTCTTCCAAGTTGCAAACAAAAATCAGCTTCAACCAAAAATACCACAATAATTCCGATGAATACCAAAAAAAAAAATACCAAGAAACTGTAATAGGCAGACACTGTTCTGTTACAAAGCTATAATAATTGCTGTTCTTGTACAGAAGCGTTTTTGTCCGCTGCGTACCAGTTTGTAAATGGAATGCAATGAAAAAAATGGCGTAAGTAAAGTCGGGCGCGAACGACTTTGGGATACCCTGTACCACTAGCTTGCAATAAAATTCGGTTCCTTCACAATAAACCAAAAACAGAAGAATTTTTAAGCAAACAAATTTTTTTTTGACCGATCGTTCCTATGAGAGCTATAAGATATAGTCAACCGATTTTAATAAAATTTGACACAGTGCTTAAATATCTTAAAAAAAGATTCGAATGCTGAATTTAGTTCAAGTATCTTTACAAACATCGAATTTTGTATAAAAAACTATTTTTTGGACCGATTGGTCCTATGGGAGCTATATGATATAATCAACCGATTTGGATTAAATTTACTGCAGTGCTTTGGAACTATAAAAAACTCACGAATATCAAATTTGGTCCCAATATCTTAACAAACAAACGAAACACAACAAATTTTGTTAAAAAATTGACTTCTCTATCCACCCTGATCATATTTTAGGTAACTTTGGGGTGTCTCCGGCGACTCCTTCTATATGTTGCATACATTTTCGGCTTGCACAAACTTAATATACCTTTTGTACCATATAGTACAGGGTATAAATACTAAGAAACTGTAGTAGGCAGACACTGTTCTGTTACAAATCTATAATAATTGCTGTTCTTGTACGGAAGCGTTTTTGTCCGCTGATACCAGTTCGTAAATGGAAAGCAATGAAATTAGTGTGAACTTACATAATTAGTAATATAATCTATAATATAAAAATGAATCGCAAAATGTGTTGCTAAGCGCATAACTCAACAACGCCTCGACCAATTTGGCCAAATCTTTTTTTAAAATGTTCGTTGAAGTTCAAGGATGGTTTTTACGTTTTTTTTTTTTTAATTAGAATTATTGCTGGAAAAACCCTAAAAATAGCCCTTTTCTTTTTCCCATACAAATGATTTGTAACTAAAACGTAGTCAACTACGACTTTGACTTCAAGTCATGTCAAATTTAAAAAAAAAAAGTTGTCTGTGACCTAATTTGAGTTTGCTTTTGTCAACTGATACACGAAACAAATTCGTATATCGTGTTTTGTGCAGAGTGTTTACTTAGTTAGTGTTTGTTTAGTTCGTGATTAGTGAAAAAATAATTAATATTTGATATGCCTCCTATAAGACGAAGCAATTTAGGTAGAAGAACCAGAAATGCTACAAACCAAGCTAATTACCAATCAAATCGTACTGCACAAGAACGTGACGACGGAAATGAACGTGAAAGAATTCGGATATCACAAACGCGTGAAGCGCGAGCGCGACATTCTACTAATAATCGCGCAAGTTTGAATCGAGCTGCTTTCAGTTACGATGTGTCAATTGACTACAGTAACTACCAATGTGTTGTTATTGGTTCTATGAACTCGGTTTGCTCACACTGTAAGGCATTAAAATACAAAAACGAAGCCAATGGATTGTGTTGCGCAAATGGTAAAGTAAAATTGATACCATTGGATCCACCACCAGAACCATTGTACTCATTGGTTTCAGGAATAGGAACAGATTCTATACACTTTTTGACACATATCCAACAATATAACAATTGCTTTCAAATGACTTCATTTGGGGCAACAAATGTAGTTCGGGAAAATTTTATGCCAACTTTCAAGGTATGTATTATAGCAGTTACTCATAATTATTTTAGCGAACATATTATTACTCATATTATTTACAGATACAAGGGCAAATATATCACAGAGCAGGTTCACTGTTACCAGTGTCAGATAGCGACAACAAATTCCTGCAAATTTATTTTATGGGCAATTCAGCACAAGAAATTGATCTGCGTTGTGCACATAACAATTTAGTAAAGAGGTCTATTGTAGAACAATTACAAACTTTATTTCATCAACACAATCAATTGATTATATTGTTTAAAACTGCCCTGGATCTGATGCCATCCGATAATCACAAAATTGTAATCAGAGCTGATAAAACACCTGCAGGTCAACATACAAGACGTTTTAATGCACCAACTATTGATGAAGTTGCTATCGTTGTAGTTGGAGAAAACTTGGAATCCCGTGATATTGTTTTACATCGTCGGAATGATCAATTACAACGTATAAAGGAAACACACCGCTCATATGATGCACTGCAATATCCCATTATATTTTGGCAAGGTGAAGATGGCTACGATTTCTCAATAAAAATGATAAATCCCATTACAGGTAACTAAAATATTAGTTTAGCTATGGCGATAATATCTCAGTCATTATATTATGTATTTTAATTTTATATTTGAATGTTATTAAAACAAAATATATTTACAGGTTCTGAAACCAACAAAAAGTCAGTTCAATGAACTATTATTCATACCGCCTAATGATTCGGGAAAATGAAGAAAATCACATATTGAAATGTCGGCGATTATATCACAAATATGTTGTAGACATGTATGTTAAAATTGAAACGGAGAGATTAACATTCATCAGGTTGAATCAAACCAAACTCCGATCTGAAGAGTATATTCACCTTCGAGATGCGATTAATACTGATGGAAATGCACAGAATGTCGGTCGGATGACTATTCTTCCAGCAACATACATCGGAAGCCCTCGGCATATGCACGAATATGCTCAAGATGCCATGTCGTATGTTCGTCATTATGGTACAGCAGATTTGTTCATCACATTTACATGCAATCCGCAATGGATAGAAATCAAGCAGGAGTTATTCCCTGGGCAATCACCCATTGATCGTCATGATATTACAGCCAGAGTCTTTAGACAAAAGTTGAAATCTTTAATGGATTTCATCGTAAAACATAATGTGTTTGGTGAGACACGCTGCTGGATGTATTCTGTGGAGTGGCAGAAACGAGGATTGCCACATGCACACATTTTGATTTGGTTGGTTGAAAAGATAAGGCCAAATGAAGTTGATGCAGTGATATCAGCTGAAATCCCTAATGTACAAGTAGATCCTGGATTGCATGAGGTAGTTATCAAAAACATGATACATGGTCCCTGTGGAACTCTTAATCAAAATTCACCGTGTATGATGGATGGTAAATGTTCAAAACGATATCCACGGACATTAATATCGGAAACAATTACTGGTAATGACGGTTATCCATTGTATCGTCGCAGATCGACAGCAGACAATGGAAAATCAACAATTGTCAAATTAAATCAACAAGATATTGAAATAGATAATCGTTGGATTGTTCCATATTCACCCATTTTATCAAAGACATTCAAAGCACACATCAACGTTGAATCTTGCCATTCAGTGAAATCTATTAAATACATTTGCAAATATGTAACCAAAGGGAGTGATATGGCTGTGATTGGAATTGGTGCAGAGAATTCCAATGATGAAGTTACCCAATACCAAATGGGCCGCTATGTCAGTAGTAATGAAGCAGTTTGGCGAATATTTTCTTTTCCTATTCATGAGAGACACCCTTCTGTTGTTCACTTAGCTGTGCATTTAGAAAATGGACAAAGAGTGTATTTTACAGCACAGAACGCAGTACAAAGAGCTGCTCAGCCACCATCTACTACATTAACCAGTTTTTTTGAGACATGCCAAAACGATGATTTCGCACAAACATTGCTATATTCTGAAATGCCAAAATATTATACCTGGAATCAATCCTCAAGGAGATTTATACGACGGAAACAAGGAAAACCAGTTCCAGGATATACAGATGTATATTCCACCGATGCGATTGGCCGGATTTATTCAGTACATCCAAGCAATGATGAATGTTTTTATTTACGACTGCTATTAGTCAATGTACGTGGCCCAACATCATTCCAACAGTTAAGAACTGTTGATGGTGAATTGTGTGGATCCTACAGAGAAGCCTGTCAACGTTTGCAATTGCTTGAAAATGACGCTCATTGGGATCAAACTCTCAATGATGCTGTAATATCATCACACGCTCATCAAATACGAACATTGTTTTCTATAATCATATCTACATGCTTCCCATCAAACCCAATTGATTTGTGGATCAAGTACAAAGATTATATGTGTGATGATATTTTGTATCAAATACGGAATAGAATGGGAAATCCAAATATACAAATCAGTGAAGAAATTTACAATGAAGCATTGATTTCAATTGAGGACATGTGCTTGATAATGTCAAACAAACTATTAATTCAATTAGGCCTGACCGCGCCCAATCGTCCAATGCATGACGCTTTTAACCAAGAGTTGCATCGAGAAAAACTGTATGATCTCAACGCTTTGAAAGAATTAATTCAAACAAATCTTCCACTGTTAAATGAACAACAGAAGTATGTATTTGAAACTCTTATGAAAGTAACAAATGATGAAACTGGAGGGATTTACTTCTTAGATGCACCTGGTGGTACAGGAAAAACTTTTTTGATTTCATTAATATTAGCAACAATTCGCTCACAAAATAAAATTGCACTTGCACTCGCTTCGTCGGGAATCGCAGCAACTTTGCTTGAAGGTGGTCGAACAGCCCATTCAGCACTAAAATTGCCATTAAATATGCAAAGCAATGAAACTCCAACCTGCAACGTTTCGAAGAACTCTGCAATGGCAAAGGTTTTGCAGCAATGTAAATTGATTGTTTGGGATGAATGCACGATGGCACATAAAAAATCTTTGGAGGCTTTAGACAGAACCTTAAAAGATCTACGGAGCAATAATAACCGATTTGGTGGTGCAATGATTTTATTAGCAGGAGATTTTCGTCAAACATTGCCAGTGATTCCACGATCAACGCCAGCTGATGAACTCAATGCATGTCTAAAGTCCTCCAATTTGTGGAAACATGTCAAAGTACTTCATTTAAGCAAGAATATGCGTGTCGAGTTGCAAAATGACCAATCTGGAAACATATTCTCTAAACAACTCATTGACATTGGTAATGGCAAATTTCCTATAGACATGTTGACTGGCTGCATTAACTTTCCTCAAAGTTTTTGTCAGTTAACTCGATCAAAAGATGAACTTATTCAGAAGGTGTTTCCAGATGTTTCTCAAAATTACAGAAACCATGATTGGTTGAGCGAACGAGCTATACTGGCTGCAAAAAACATAGATGTAAATGAATTAAATTTCAAAATTCAAGAACAAATTACAGGCGAATTGAGGATATATAAATCAGTTGATTCGGCTACTAATCAAGATGATGTAGTCAACTATCCACCGGAATTTTTAAACTCGCTGGATTTGCCAGGATTGCCACCTCACAATCTTCAATTAAAGGTTGGATCGGTGGTTATAATGTTGCGAAATATCAACCAACCGCGTCTTTGCAACGGTACACGGTTAGCGATAAAAAAATTACTAAACAATGTGATAGAAGCAACTATACTCAAAGGAAAGTATAAAGGAGAAGATGTTCTCATACCGCGCATCCCAATGATTCCGACTGATGTGCCATTTGAGTTTAAACGACTACAGTTTCCAGTGCGGCTTGCTTTTGCTATGACTATAAACAAGTCCCAGGGGCAATCATTAAGTGTTTGTGGTATTAATCTAGAAAACCCATGTTTCTCACATGGTCAATTGTATGTTGCCTGTTCCCGTGTTGGAAAACCATCAGATTTGTTTATCTATGCGCCAGGTAATCAAACAAAAAACATCGTATACCACAAAGCACTACAATGATAATAATAATAATTATGATTCAGATTAACAATAAAGCGATTACTTACTTTTAAATCCTTATATATGTTTTATTTAATTATTTTTTATTCACAACGCCCTATCACCAGGGTGACGGTTCTGTTCAGGAGATTTTTTTAAATACGTAGGCAAAAAAACTGCCACATTACAAATCTTTTTGACAGGACGAAGTCTGTCGGGTCAGCTATATATAAAAATGAAACCCGTTTTCCTTGGTCACGGCATCACGCGTGAATGGCTAGACCGAATTGGCTAATTTTGGTCTTGAAATGTTCGTGGAAGTTTAAGGATGGTTTAAGGTTGAGAAAATATAACAAAATTGCGACGAAAATACTAAAAAGGACAATTTGATTTTCCAATACAAAATTTTTTTTATTTATGTTTGCATTGTGTACATTGTCAGATTAACTAATATTTTTTAGTTAATAGTTTTTGTCGAAAGGAAACACAAAAATCATAAACGATTCATGTTTTGATTTCTATGTAAAATACATATGATCAGATCAATATTTGCACATAATGCCGCCAAAAAGACGTAACATTGGTAGAAATTCGCGTAGAACTCAATTGCAATCATCCCAATGAAAAGCTGAAGCTGAGGAACAACGTTCACAAAGGAATGAGTTGAATCGATTAAGAGCAGGCTCATTGTTGCCTTTTGCAGATGAAAAATATCAATTTCTACAAATATATTTCATTGGCAATTCGACCGACGAAGTTGATCGTCGGTGTGCTATCGGTTGTAACACAAAAAGAGAAAAAGTTGCACAATTACAACGTTTGTTTCATGGACATAATGATTTAGTTCAATTGTTCCGAACAGCAATAGATCGAATGCCGTCCGACAATCATTATATTGTTATTCGAGCTGATAAGACGCCTATTGGTGAACACTCAAGAAGATTTAATGCTCCAACAATCGAAGATGTTGCCATAGTGATTGTTGGAGAAGACTTCCAATCGCGCGACATTGTGCTTCAACGAAAAAATAATCAACTTCAACGAGTGTCAGAAACGCATCATTCCTATGATGCTTTGCAATATCCAATACTATTTTGCCATGGCGAGGATGGCTATCATTTAAATATCAAAATGATTAACCCGTCAAATGGTGAGTGAATACATATTTGAACTCAATCATAAAAGACCTCAAATAGTTGCTATTTTTTTTCTTTTGCTATCATTATCGCAGGTGAAGAAACAAACAAAAAAGTTAGCACCATGAACTATTATGCATACAGATTAATGATTCAACAAAATGAAGAAAATCTCCATCAAACATGGTTAAAATGTAAAGATGGCGAATGGTTGAAAATTTTATGATGAAATTAATCCATTCATCGGTCAATCGGACGATGTTTTCCAATCGGAAAGATTGCAGGTTTGGAAACATAAATGGTGGCGTGACCGGTATTTGCTTGAAATTTTCTTCCAGAAACAAATTGAGATTTTTCACATTTTGAAAGTTTATGAGTGAAGAACGAACATCTTCGTGAAAGAGATTGCATTTCCAATTTAAATTGAACGTTTCAGCTGTCGGATATTTCATGTTCAACTGCTCAAAATAATCAAATGGCACATCCTCTTCGTCTGGCATCGGCACACTTATTCTTATATTATTACTTATATTATTCATTTTAGATCTGAACAACGAGAAAGTAAACCAATAGAAATAACAATCAAATAAACTAAATCAAAAAGTTACTATGCCATTAAAATTTGCTACCTCAATTATGATGTTCTTTTCAGTTCGAGCAAATTTAATGAAATAATGATTATTTATTTGCGTTTACCACATTCAATATTCTTGCTTTAAAAAATACGATTCCTTTTTCATCAGCGATTCTCTCAAACAAATGTCAGAAGGTCGACATGCATACACAATTAAAAAATACACAAATGAAACAAACAAATTAGTATACACCATATACTGTGTAGGATAAAGACCTAGACGAGCGAGCGAAGCGAGCGTGCCGGAGCGAAGCGGAGGCCGGCTAGTTATAAATGAAAAATTCTTTTGTCACTATTCATTCGCATAGCGCTGTATCATGTGCCAT
This sequence comes from Chymomyza amoena, assembly GCA_037043745.1. Taxonomy (NCBI): domain Eukaryota; kingdom Metazoa; phylum Arthropoda; class Insecta; order Diptera; family Drosophilidae; genus Chymomyza; species Chymomyza amoena. The sequence continues at coordinate 9,617 of JBAMAX010000366.1, forward strand.
GTAAAGATAATATAAACATATAAAACACACTCCACACACAAAGCACACACGCTGCACACACACACACTCCACGTTCCAGCATTGCCTTACTTTTTTTTTTGTTTTATTATTATTTTTTATTTGTTGTCTTATTTGCTTTCAGTTTGTTGATTTTACGCTCAAAAAATGCTTAACGCAAAATTTGCAATTAGTGGTGCGAAAAAACTGAAGCCCGAGCACAGAGCTCTGTAGATAAAATATATCGTATATATATAATACTAATAATAAAATGTGTGAAAACATAATAATAAAAAAAAAAAGTAGAAGAGAGCTAGGCAAGTAATTTATTGACATTTTGAGGCAAAGACTTGCCATGTCGGTCGCAAATTGCTTCCCACTCAAAGCACTCACATTACATTGGAGTCAGTTCCTGGCACATTGTTCATCGTCTCGCGTTGGTCCGCCGCATATGGGCAACATTTTTCACCGAGACTTTGCCGGCTGTTTTTCATGGACGCGGCGGCAGGTGCATATCGTAGTGCATCTTTTTCTACCATTTGATTTGTTGCAAGCGCAGCACGAAAGTTTAGCGTAATTGCTCTGGACGCTCAGAGGCGTTGCAAGACTGCTGAAAGATGTTGTCTTAGATCAGAAACTTGGCAATTAAATTAAGCTTAAAGTCTGAAATAGGGATGTGAGCGTGTGGGTGAAAAAGTGGCACGAAAGAAGGGCGTTTGACAGAGTTTAAGATTATGTTGAAGCGGGTCTTAATTCTGCATTCCACTTAATAAGGGTATAAAACAAAGTAATAAAGCAAAGACAATGATAATCATGAACTAATCCGAGACTCTAGCTCTTTGAGTAAACTTTAGATACGCATAGTGTCAATGGTATTTATGAGTTGATCCGAGTCTGTAGCTATTTGAGCGAACTTTCTGGGCTCAAGAAATTAACCTTGTATAAGTGCGATACTTCAACTATTTAAAAGATAATTAAAAAACCAGACTAAGTATAATAGATTTGTTTCGATTATTCGTACATTTGTGATTTTAAGGGAAAAACGAGCCGAACTCTATATTTTTTTTTTTTTTTAACAGTATGAAAGTTCAAAACATTTTTAGAAATTAAAAAAATGGTCTCTTTATTTAAAAAAACATATCTTCCGTTGTTGTAAAGTGGTTTTAATAATCATTACAGATAATTAAATTACCTATCGATTATTCTTGAAACATATTTTTGTCGAATTTACGATTTGGAAGTTATTAATCCACGCATATGAAATTTTTCGACATTTTCATCCAGTTTTTTAAAAAATTCTATTTCGAACGTAAATTTGAAAATTAAAAAAAAAAATAGTTTTGATCAATTAAGGTTGTTTATCAAAATCGTAAGAAAATTATTAAACTTTTGTTAAAAAAGTACAAAAAAAATTTTTTTCTCAAATCCTCAAGTTTTAGATAGATATTTCGTGTGTTTATAAACATATCGTTTTGATTAAAATCGGTTGACTTTTCCATATAGCACACATAGGACGAAAAGACCAAAATGGTGCATCAAACAAAATTCGTTGTTTGCTTTGTTAACCAATTTCCTTCCTTAAGTTGACACTTTTTTTAAATTTCGAAAATGTTTTTTTTTTTTTTTCCAAATTATCTCGAAATCCGTTCCATGAAAAACTACTCGATTTTATTTTCGGCTTTAACTTGCAATTTTATCTCGGAAACGAGTAAAACATTTTGGGGTTACAAGCTAGTGAAAAATAGACATCTCGAAATATAAATTTCACGACTTTTCCGAAGAGACTTAACCTTGACCTAGAGCTGCTTAACTTGATTAACTTATGCGTAAATTTTAAAATATTTATTTGTTTGTATAATATAAAATAGGCTACAAAGTTAAAGATATATTTCATTAGAACTTACTATTCTACTCACCAATTTCTTTAAAGTTCATTTACCAAAACTCACGAGTTCAAAAAACTCACGATCCACTCACGCAACCCTTTATAAAATGCATTTCGTTGAAAATTATTCTACCCTTTCGCTCTATTTAGTAAAATAATGTCTATTTACATCAAAGTAATCAGCTCCATGCCATTTCCCAGAAACATATCAAAATCACGCCCCGTCTCTAGACACTTTTTGATAAGCCCGCGCTGCCAACTTATTTATCCAGCTCTTTTGCGCACTCACTCTTTATCTTTCTTTTGCTCTCCTATTTTCGCTTAATTCTATCATTTTCCTTGCACTTTGGCACTTGCATGCTAATTTGCTTAGCTTAATTTGCATTTTTTCCTTGCCAAACATCGTTTGGAAGCGTGTGAACTAAACTTGGGTTTCTTTTTTTCCTGACTATAATGGATGAGCTGTGCTCCCATTACCCCGACTCATATTTCTCTTACGCTCTTAACTTAACTTGAGATACTTGAAGCTCGTTTGCCCTTTGGCATTGTTTACTCGTGCGCACTCAAAGTCAAAATGCAAATATTGAATATCTTCTTCTGGCCAATCTGCGCAGGGTTACCCCTGCTCCGGACTATTTAATTGCTGCTAATTACGCGCATAAAATGCGCCAATTTCGAGGTACTTCCTCAAAAAAGTTGCTCTGCTTCTGTCTTTAATGTCCAAGTTCTTTAATGTGCGCCACTCTGTTTTATGTTGCCCGCTTCATTACAATTTTTATTGCTGCAAGTTTATTAAAAAAACAAAAAAAACAACAAAATATGGCAAGCATTTAAATTGTGCCGAACCGAAATTTGAGATACTCTGCAAAAATAGCAAAGGTAGAGACTCTTAATTCAGAATAATAAAAAATAAAAATGCCTTAGATCGCCATTTCTTCGGTTTGAAAACAGAAAACAATAATAATGACCAAATCTAAAGGGTAGTATCAAATATTAGCATTAATGAATTACTACCTTGATCAAAACGTTCCCGGATTTTATTTAGAAAACTAAAAATACAAGACAATTCATCATCAAACCAAAATTGTCCCTTTCAAAGTACTCCCCATCGACTGCAACACACTTATGCCTGCGCTAGATCCAATCCTCGAAACATTTTTTATAATCGGTTTGGGGCAGGGCCATCAGAGCTATATTCGATTTTTCAATCACCTCATCTTGGGTGGTGCAATGCGTTCCACGGAGTCGACCTTGATTTGGCCGAACAGAAAAAAACCCATGGAGCAAAATCACGTTAATTCGATGGTTGTTCATGGTACAAGATCTACGGGCTGTTTGCTCCCAAAACCAGCCTTTTATTGCGAATTAATCGTCTCATAACGCTTAAATAATACTCCTTGTTGACGGTCTGGCCTTGTGTAACGAATCCATGACGCACAACACCCTTGTAATCCATGAAAACTGGTAACATTGACTTCTTTTTCGTATGGAAACGTGGCTCATTCGGTGCATGCCATTGAATCGGTTGATGTCTGGATTGCGTGTCATCCTATAAATCTACGTCTCGTCTCCAGTAATGGTCCGTTTGATGAATGTTAAGTCGAATTCAGCCTTGAATATCATGTCTTTAGCGACGTTGACGCGGTCCCTTACCAACAATAGCACCTTTTTACTCCGAGGCAACGCTCATAACAAGTTTTCTAATGGGTTTAAGTCTTATGGAAATCGCTTTCCGAAATCCACTTCAGTGAAGATGTCACGGCCCCGTTAAATGCCTTCTACGGAGCTGCAGAAGTTTTACTTAAGGTACTGTTTGACCCTAGCAAAGGGAAAGTCGTCTGATCTGGACCGTGGTAAGGAATGGGGAAAGTTGCCTCGATTCAATTTTTACTAAGCACGCAGAGATCTAAGACGTTAACTTGGCGCCTCCTTTCGCTTAGCCATAGCTTCGGTAATAATTTTTTGGACGCTTCAAAACTCAATGACAATCATACAAAAGTTTTGTGCGCCGGTCAAAGTCCAGGAATATCCATCACTTTGCCTACATTTATATCAATCCTTGTAGTTGAGACGTTAACGACTGAGCAGCGTTTCTCAAACAATGTTAAGTGGCACATGATTACGATGTTCTTTGTCATGGTATTCGCGGGTTTGATGCAGAGTTTAATTGCATTGCTCTGCTTGAGATTTATCGTCATCTTGGACCGAGACGACACAACTTAACAGCTGTTCACGGAAATCTTTCACATGTTTCTTCGGAAAGCTCCACACTGCCGCTTTAATAATATTAGTGGGGAATGCTGCTCTGCGACCCGTAGGATCTAATGTGTTTCCTTCAATCCCTAAAGCTCCTCAACAAGTCCAGTATCTGCACCAAACTTAATTATTTGATATGGGTCTTCTTCTGGCAAGTTCGTCACACACTGCAAGTATATGTAGGGGACAATAGCACGATACCAATTATACTCAAGTCCTGAGTCTGCAATATTCCGTCAGTAGCCCAGTTAGTATTCTAAGGAAATTCTTGCCCAGTTGGGATATTTTCTTGAACCTGTTAGGGTTATCTTGTTGTACGGCAGCGAAACGTGGATGGCCCCTCAGAGAATGTTATCAAAAGTACAATCAATTCGTTAAATGCGGGATATTCTGGCCCAACAGGATATCTAACGTGGAATTATGGCACTGCACTAGTGAAGTTCCTATCTACAAACAGATAGGAGCACACAAGTGGCGTTGGATTGGCCATGCTCTGAGAAAAGATCGAAGCAGCATCGTCTGGATGGCCTTGGAATGGAACCCCCAAGGAAGCGGACGGGTGGAAAGGCCAAAGGCAACCTGGCGTCGTACAACGCTCAACGAATTGTCCCAACACAACTTCAGCTGGGACACAGCAAAGCAAACTGCGCCAAACAGAGTCCGGTGGAAAGTTTTTGTTGAAGCCTTAAGTTCCATGGAGGAGTACTAAAAGGAAAAACAAAAAAATTGGGGTTATAGGAGCCGAGGAACTTTCCTCTTCTCTTAGTAGCCGTCTATTGGTTAGGCCCTGCTAGAGATTTAACAGCACAATTTCTTGCCAGTTCGTCAATTGCTTCATTCCCCGGAATATTCTTGTGTCCCGGAATCCGCCTAGGGTAGACTTTGTTCAATTGTCCTAGAGGGATAAGTTTTGGTTCTAGTTTCTCAAACCAACTTCGTCCCGCGACTACCAGTCCAGTGTCTTCTTTGATAAGAGACCCATCAGTATACCACACAACGGTGTGCCTTCTTGTTGCCATAATAGTTTTAAAATGTCTTCAAGTAGTTCCCAGCTCATTTCCACGAATTCTTAATTCTTATCGTACTGTTCATCGACGTGCTTTTTTGAACGACCTGACCGTATGATGTCACTTGCATTTGATAGGAGCAGTGTTGCATTTAAGGATTATTTATTTTAATCATTTGGGGGTAAGGAATTGTGGGAAAAAATCCTCTTTATTCTATAATCTCACTCATAATCCCCAAGATGTAGGCGTTCATACAGACAAACCCACGTTCTTTATTAATTTCTTTTACTCTTCTGACCACATTGATGGTAGCCTTGCGTCTCCTTTTGGTTACATAGATTACGCACAAAATAAGTATACAGCTTACCTTAAGATATAGAGTATAAAAACGAATAATCCCATAGCCATGGGCATCGAAACAGCTTTGCCAGCGTCTAAGATACAAAGTGGGCGGCTCATCCAGCTGCTTTGCTTACCTGTCCAGCCCACCTGTGTCCGCTTTGGCGCTCTCCTCTTTAGATCCTAAATCAAATGGCGCGTGGACTCATCAAACTCGTTGCCATCGTCCCTTTTTTGTTTGGCTTTTCTTTCTTTTTTTTGGGTTTTGTCGAGCTCTTCTCATTAGCGCACAGTTTCCACTCGAATAACATTGAATGTTCCATGACGTATCGACGTCTTTTTATTGAGGATGCGATGCCGTTGCAGTTCCCTTTAGGGCCAAGTTTTTTATTCCTCTTTTAATTGTCGCTCTCGCTTGTTTTGCTGTCATCAAAATACGTTTGGCTTCCTTTCGATTGTTTGACGTAGTTCTCGTTTGTTTTTTTGGTATGTTGGTCAGTCAGAATATAGTAATTTGCGGCTTGATTTGCGTTCCAATTTACAGCGAATTGTTTTTGTTTTCTGTTCCATTCAAATTGCATTTTGCATATTAATTGTTTTTTTCTGTTTATGGGGTTTTATGCATTTCCACTGAAATTTTCATGGTGTATGGCTATATGAATAAATAGCTACTCATTTGTTTGACGTAAGATTGCCCAATAAAGTGGAAGTAGTAATTATACAATAAATGCTAGATCATATTTTCGTAATTTTAATTGAAAATAAATATTACAAAATTCAATGGTCAACACAATGTCAAAATTAATTAATGTAATGGAAATGTTTTGTTTCTCAGAAAGACTAAACTAAATCCTTAAAATATTCTTGGAACAAATTGCACACCAAATAACCGCTTCAACTAACTCTCTAACTTTTAAAGCTTTAGTCAGGATTTTACATATTCAGGAAATTGCAGCCACACCTGCTTTTAGTACTTCATGCAATTGCCAGATTCATGAAATTTCCGAAACAAATTAAACTTGCATTGGAGGTTTGTCGGACATGTTTAAATTACAACACATTTTAGCTGCTTTATGGCAGGTACAGTAGTCCGGTAGTCAGAATTTAATTTATTTAAAATGTGATGTAATCACATGCGTTATTTTACAATGGGCTGAAAAATCGTTGCCTTAAATAAAAAATAAAATTCTTTTTAAAGCTATAATATATGGTAAGGTACAATAACAAATATTGCAACTTTTCCTTTTTCGGGTACATAACCTCAAATATCTTAAAATCCTGACGTGATGATCTAACGCCGAATTCGGATTCTACGCAAAAACTTACTTCGGAAATGCTTTCCATATATCGACATGGAGTGTCCGTATTTCTAGACCTGATGAAGGAATATATTTCGTAATTTCGAATAAATATGACTTTGCGGAAAAAATCGTTTTTGATCTCTTTAACTAAATTAAAAAAATACCCTTTACATACACCTCAAAAGTAGAAAAAAATGGCGGACGTAAAGTCGGGCGCGGACGACTTTAGGATACCCTGTACCACTAGCTTGTAATAAAGTCCGATTTCTTCACAAAAAACCAAAAACAGAAGAATTTTTAAGCAAAAATTTTTTTTGACCGATCGTTCCTATGGGAGCTATATGATATAGTCAACCGATTTCAATAAAATTTGACACGGTGCTTTAATACCTTAAAAAAGATATAAATGCCAAAGTTATTTCAAATATCTTTACAAACAAACAAAACACATCGAATTTTGTATAACAAACGTGTTTTTGGACCGATTGGTTCTATGGGAGCTATATGATCTTGTCAAACGATTTGGATTAAATTTAGTACAGTGCTTAGGAACTATAAAATACTCACGAATGTCAAATTTGGTCCCAACATCTTAACAAACAAACGAAACACAACAAATTTTGTTAAAAAATCGATTTTTTGGAAGATCGGACCTATGGGAGCTATATGATATAGTCAACCGATTTTGTTCAAATTTGGCACATTGCTTAAGTGGTCTAAAAAATTTCCAAACGCCAAATCTGGTTACGATATCTTTATTAAAAAACGAAATATAGCGAATTTTTCTTTAAAAAAGTTATTTTGGCCGATCGGTCCTATGGGAGCTATATGATATAGTCAACCGATTTTGATCAAATTTGGTACAGTGATTGGGAACTATAAAAAACTTTCGATTGCCAAATTTCGTTACGATATCTTCATAAACAAACGAATTATTCATCTAAAACGCTTTTTTTTGTCGAGGTCGTCTCAAACACCCCCATGGGAGCTATATAATTTATCCCCGATATCAAAAAAATAAAATAAACTTGCCTCCTATGGAATAATATGGGATCTAATGTGAAAGTTTGGTAACTCTAGCTCTTACCATCTCTGAGATCTAGGCGTTCACACGGACGGACAGACGGACGGACAGACGGACAGACGGACATGGGTATATCGACTTCTCTATTCACCCTGATCATATTTTAGGTAACTTTGGGGTGTCTCCGACGTCTCCTTCTATATGTTACATACATTTTCGGCTTGCACAAACTTAATATACCCTTGGACCATACGGTACAGGGTATAAAAACCGCAGATTTTCGGGTACATAAAACATATCTCAAAATCCTAAAGTTATGGCCCAATTCTGAACCCGGATTTCGATTCTACACAGAAAATTATCTCGGAAATGACCATTAGCTTTCTAATAATTGACATGACACCGTATTTGTAGAACTCTGAAATACTAATGGCGTTGAAGAGATATATTTCGCAATTTCGAATGGCCAGACAGACTGCAAAAATTTTTTGCACCCTGTACATAACCTCAAAAGTATAAAAAAAACGACGTTTTTCGGGTACATAACCTCAAATATCTCAAAATCCCCGGGATTCTGCTGCGTAAAATTACTTCGGACCTTATCTTTTCAACAACTGTACCATGTTGATCTATGTAATTAGCGAATTTTTTCAAAAGAATTTTAAAGTATTTTATTTTATTATTCAAGTCGCTGCTTTTGAAAAAGTTTTCGCTTCATTTGAAAGAATGTTTGATTTATGTGAAAAACTTTTCAATTCGCAGAAGTATAGGGATTAAAGAGATACTTTACATATTTTATGAAAGCTTTGAATACCCTGTCCAAAGGTAATTATGTAATGGCAACTAATTTTGTATGCCAATATTCCTTGCTAAGAAGGGATAACAATACCTAACGAATTTTTTCAAAGGATTTTATAAAGTATTTTATTTTATTATTCAAGTCGTTATTTTGGGAAAACTTTTCGTTCCATTTAAAAGGATTCTTGGTTTGTATGAAAACATTTATAATTTGCAAAAGTTTCAGGATTTAAGAGATAGTATATATATCTTATGGAATTTTTGAATACCCTGTTGAAAGATATTATATATTATGTAATGGCAAAGAATTTTGTGGGTCATTCGTAAAAAGAAACGAGTAAAAGCCACAACTTCTCAGAATGATTGAATCAGATCGATTAAGCCACGCCTGTTTCTGGAAGAGAAAAGGAGGTAGGACAATAAAAGTCTTAGTTTTTTTTAGGGAATCTGGTATATGCTGTGTATTTTTCTTCTTTAGTTTCACTCATCCAGTAGTGAGATTCCCAATTTACCTAGGATAATTTAATGTACGGTCTTAAATTTAAGTAGATGATGGTTTTTGAATTGGTTGATATCTTAATTTCTTACGCCGTATAAGACTAACTTCAAAAAGTGTCTGTAATAGTATATCAAATTTTAAAATGAATCTTCAAAATCATTTATAACCAAAAACTGAAATTATTTATCAACTGAGTAGCTAAAACAAAGCTTCTGAAGAAGCTACTAAAATTCCCAACAATTCTTGCAACTCTTCATAATAAACGTAAATTTTTTTTGTGCAATAAATCTTCGCTTTGGCCCACTGTGCTTGTTACTCCGCCAGCTGACCATCAAGTCCTAACCGCAGTCGAATGGACAACGCATCAAATCGAACACAATTCGTGCATGCTGTGAACCAAATATACCACAAAATGTACTGCCTGGACAGGCATCCAGAACCACTTCCATGCACATCAAAACCAAACCCACAGCTCCTCCCAAAGTAAGCAAATGGCGCTTGGAGCTGCTACTCGGACTACGTTTATCTCCTACCGCAGCGCACCTTCAAATTGTTTCTTTTTTGTGTACTTTGTGGGTGGAGGATGGCCACAACGTCGTGTCCATTACTTTACCACAATTTGTAAATATTTAATGTACATTAATTAAATGAATTTGTGAATTGTGTAATGCGAGAGTTCCGCACAATATTGGTCAATTTAGCAAAGTTTTACATGAATCGCCAATTTAGTAGTGCCCATATTTAAAAGGAATATGTTGCCATTGTTTAAAGGTTGTTGAAGGTTTTTGTAATCAATTTATTTAATTTTGCTGGGTCATGTGAGTTGTGGTTAAAAGAAGCAGCGGAGTAAATGGGGAAAAAATGGGAACAAACAGTCGAAATTCGATATAAAGAATTTATAAGTAAAATGTTAAGATATACTGGGAAATCCCTAGAGATAGAACTTTGATAGATTATTATTATTATTTTCGGAGAAAGAAGTTTCTACTGTTCAAAAAAATTTTTGTACATTTGGGAAAGTTAATATAATTTTAAATTAGTCGATAACTTTTAGCATATTTTGCAACTTTTCGCTTTGAATATCTGTGAAAAGAAATTCCTTAGATTTATTTAGCAAAATACACAAGTTGGCATGACGACTCTAATAATTACGATAATCACAGTTGTTATCAGCATTGTGAACGCAACTTACTTAGGAGATTAAGATAAGCAGCAAGTATTTATTTAATTGAGAATTTACCCCGTGACACTTCTTTTTAATAACTAAATCAACATGATTTACAATTTATAAACTTTAATTTGAGAGCAGAAATATAGATAAATACTTAATTAACTTTGTGGCAGATCCCTAGTTCGGTTAGTTTTGATCATCGCACAGTGGCACGGCTAAATCTAATTGAGATATTTTAATAAATTTAATTGTATTTAAAAAAAATTTCAGGACTTAAAATAAGTACCCATGCTTCGTGACACGACATCTGTGAGATGCATAATAAGTTTTGAAAGCTGGATTTTGTTCCCAGTACAACATTTGCCATTGGAAAATGTGTATATATATTTGTTTTCATTTATAAAGAAATTTGTATGATATATTTTTTGTTCATAATTTTATATTTCATATTTTACATAATTTGTCTTATCAGTAGTTTTTGGAAAATGATCATCCACATTATCATCCGAATGAATATCTAAAAGACAACATTTCTTTTGAATAGCAACTTGTTAATTCTGTATTCGATCTCATATGTCATATTAATAAGATCCTCGTTTTTAGAGCTCTGAATTTTTATAATCTTTATTTCTCGATTCCTGGACTTCTGACGTCTCCTCAATAGGTTGTCAAATGATATTTTACTAAATATTGGCTATGTGCCAAAATTTTGTCTGTCTACCAAGATTTTAGAGATAGTAATAGCTTAAGCAACTAACCAACCTTTCGGATAAGATTCCTGTTTTATCAAGTTTCGTTTTAAACTCTAAGCGCACTCAATACTCTATAGCAGAGTTTGTTGCTAGAATAGTTCTACGTTGTACTTGAAACCTGTTTTTGTCCATTTTTGGAAAACTTTTAATACAAAAATGGCTTCCAATATGGCGATAAGGTTGGCATAACGTCGTAATAAGCCAGCAGTATGTATGACGAAAGAAATTGAAGTCAAAACATTTGAGATCTATAACTAAAGTCTGCCTATAATAATACAATAAATAAAACAGAAAAGAATAAAGTAATCAGAACTACTAAACAAATATCCAATTTTTGAACGATTATTACAATCTGTCCTAATAAAAAGATAATCTGGAAACTAATTAAAAGTCAGACGCAAGACTACAAACTTTGTACTTAGCGCATGGAATGTTTAAGCCACTTGAGAATTATAAATATCCCCACAAAAAAATACTGTTAAATATATATATAAAATAAATAAAATACAAATATTAATAATTTATTTGATAGCGAGGTAAATATAGATAGCACGCAAAATAAATAATTATTTTACTTGTGAAGATATATTGAATTTTTTCTAAAAGCTAAAATTATTAAAACGCATTTGTGTTTGATGGCTTTCCACGTGGAAGAATTTGCAGTAAATACTTTTTAGCTAAACTTACAAACCAGAAATGCCGATTTTGGCATATAAATTTGAGTGAACCCTATTTACAAAAAAAGATTCGTTGGATTATCCAGCGGGAGAAAAGCTTTTTTTTTTTTTTTTATCGGGGATATATTAGGTTTAGCTTTAACATCGTAACCCAATATAGCATTCGGAAACTTTATATTTTTTTCTTATATCATATACATATATATATATATATATATATATATACATATCCGCAATTTGGACCAAAAACAGCATCGCATGAACATTGCTAAAGAGATGATGTCCGCGACGACCCAAATTTGCTCCAGAGGGTCATAACTAGTGACGAACCGTGGGTTTATGGTTATGACGTGGAAACCAAAGCTCAATCATCTCAATGGAAGCTGCCGCACCAAAAAAAACGTGCCAAGTTCGGACGAATGTAAAAGTTTTCCTTACAGTTTTCTTCGATTGCAGGGGCGTGGTGCATCATGAGTTCTTGCCACAGGGTAGAACGGTCAATAAGGAATATTACCTGCAAGTTATGCGCAATTTGCGCGAAGCAATCAGCCAGAAACGCCCGGATTTGTGGAAGAAGAAAAATTGGCTTTTGCACCACGATAACGCCCCTGCTCACACATCGTTGCTTGTGCGCGACTTTTTGGCCAAAACCAACACACTTATGATGCCGCAGCCACCGTATTCCCCAGATCTGGCCCCCTGTGACTTTTTCTTATTCCCTAAAGTGAAGAGGCCCATGAAGGACGAAAAAAATAAAAACGAAGACGAGCCAAAACACGTGCAGAGCAAAGCAGCTGTTAACAATTAAGTGAACATTCAAAATGGCCGAGCTTGTCGGCATAAGTCAGAGACATGAGTACCAACATAACGCCACATCGAAGTTCGAATATAAGTAACCTGCGAAAATTCAAAAATCTGCTATATTTTTTGAATACACCTCGTAAAGTGAGTTATTTTGGCAACTTTCTCAGAAACCTGACGGTGTGTTTTGACCTACGATTTGGACTTTTAAAAATATTTGAAACTTTTCGAGTTTTATTAAAAAAACCAAGTGGCTTAAACCTTTTGTCGCGTACTGTACGTAACCCGCGAAAATGCAAAAATCTGCGATATTTTTTGAACACACCTCGTAGGCCCCATAGGATTAAAAAAAACGTATTTGTTGCGAGATACGCTGTGTTTCCTGAGCTGATAAAGATATCGTAACCAAATTTGGCATTTGAAAGTTTTGCAGTGTTCCCAAGTACTAAGCTAAATTTGAACAAAATTGATTGACTGTATCCTTGGAGGAGGGGCATAGGGGATCTCTATTAATAACTGTTCGAACAGAACAGGGACCTACTGTTTATAGCCGAATCCGAACGGCGGTGTCTTTAATTAATAGAGACTTTCATGGCAAATAGCGTCCTTGAGCTAGCGATGCCAGTGTTAGGCAAAATGCACCAGTGCTTCTGCGGGGACTCGAACCACCGACCTTCGGTTTTACTTACGCCACCGACGGCCATAACCATCATAACCAAAGGCAAGCAAATATCTTTTGGAGTTCTTAAGTGGAATTGATAGCAATCTGGTGGTAAAGAGTATTCCAAAATCGTTCTCGTCCGACTTTAACTACGTCATCTTATTAAACCATGTTCCCAAGCAACAGGTATTTCTTTATATTTTACACAAAAGTTTCCCAAAGAAAACGAAACAATAGTTTTTACTAAAAAGTTCGTTATACAGAGTTTTGACTGTAGTTTTTTTCATCAGTGGCAACAGCTGCAGCTGACGGCGACTTTCAATGTGTCCTTGCTTCCGTTTCCTGTTGCTTGCCTCGCATTTCTTTGCTCAATGTGCGTAAAAATTTTTATGATTATTGAATTTTTCTTTTTTTGCATTGTTCGTAGGATGCTCTCTTTGTATCAAGGAGAGTTTGCCTATGTTGTACTTTTTTATGATATTTTACCTTTTTTATGCGCTGTACCCTAAGGCTTATATTGAGTTTGTGACGCATGGAAGAGATGACGGAGAGCTGCCAAGGAAACAAGAACGCCTAGAGCTAAGCAAAGCAACATTGAGATTTGAACTGCTTATAAAACCAGACAGATTAGGTTTAATTTATGCTCAGCATTAAACCATTTTGTATAATTTTTATTTTATTTCAAAAGTCTCCTAATACTGCGATTCTACAGAGTATCTCCAAGTCGGCTAGGCGCGTTTTTACTGTTCACTATGTTTCTATTTGCTTTTGTTTTACTTTTATGTTTTTAAGTTTTTGCATAGGCTTTGAAATTTTTGCTTTTTTGCAAACTAAACTTGATAGCTCTGGCACTTTTGCGTCCATTTTGATGCTTATTGTTCTCTATCGTTTTGTATTTGGTTAGTTGGAAATCTAAAAAGCTTCTGGTTGTTACACAAAACCCCCCTCTATAGAGAAACCCCCCTATCTAACCGACAAAAAGTACATACACATTTCATTTACAACTGGCCGCATGTTTGTTGTTTTTGTTAGAAGAATTGCAGTAGATTCCCCGTGCTGGCTTTATTATCTGAACACAAGTGTTATTGTGCCTCATATTTGTTGTATGTAGTTGTTGTTGTTGTTGTTGTTGTAGAGAGCTACAGCTGTCATTGGGAGGCCCACTTTTGCTTTCAGCTGCTGCCACTTGAGTGTTTCCATTTGTCTTAAAGCGTCTGAAAGATGAAACATTTCCACTACATCTATCTTTAAGATACTTTTTTTGATATTTTTGGTATCTTTAGTTTATTTTTAAACGTTGCTGTATCTACTGCTTGATAGCTGCAAACAAACAAAAAACAGAACATAAAAAGTTGTCTATAGTTTATGCTTAATTACTATGCGGGCTTATAGCAGATAAAGTTATAAACATTTTTTGACATTTTTATCTGCTGGCGTGTGCAGTTGACACTTTTAATTAGTTTACATAAAATAGTCAAATTATTGGCAAAATTAGTGTCAATTGTTACTGCCATTTTTTTTTCGTTTTGGCCAAGTTTTGTTGTAATGCTGTGCAACTGTTTATTTTAACTGCTTATTGCTTTTATTGTTGTCTAACAGATAACTGAAATTTACTTTACCACAAAAATGAGCACACCAAATGTCAAGCTGTAGAAACTTTGTAAATTTTCTTTAGCAAAACTTTGCACACAAAACTTTATAGGTAGAAAAACAAACAAATTTCCGAAAGAAATGCTGAGAATTGCAAAGCAAAGAACTTGAAATACTCTTGGATTGAAACTATTAATTAAATAAGTTTTGGGCCAATATTGAGGTCGAATTTTTAATAAACAGAGTCTAAGTAGAGTTGGTTTGTGCTTAAGATACATTATCTTTACCCACAATATATTTCAATGCTTCACGAATTTATATTTAGTGCAACTGCTTTTATAAAAAAACATGTGAAACAACTATAACTATCTTTTACTATCTAAAATTAACTTACCGATTTAGTTTTTAGTAAACTTTTTAGAAATCTTCAATATCAGGTATTTTTGTTTTAATTAGTGCCATCACTTAAAAATTTAGGAAAGTTACAATCTTTTAATTTTTCCTAGTATATAGGATTATTAATTATTAAGTTGTCAAATTTTTGATTTGTGATTTTACCAAATTTTAATATATTGGTTTATATACTAACTTTCTGTAATATTGTATATAGATAGATTGTAACTTTAAAGACTCAAAATTGTTTGGGAGCCTAATATTTTGGTATATTGTATCTTTAAACACTCAAATTTATTTTTGAACCTAATATTTCAAAAAAAGCGCATCTAAATTAGTGGTTCCTTATATAGGTTGACGGTGTTGGGAGTTGCTTGGTAGTGGGCAATATGTTTAACCTTTTTATTTAAATAAATCGTTGTAGTAATAGTAAATAGCTTATTATAGGATAGGCTAGTTTAGGACGGGACTGACGTCCCAACTCACTTAGGCCAAGGATAGGCCCGTTGCGATACCGCTACAGTGAGCTATTTCACCACTTTTCCCCACTTGAGTGGTCCCTTATAATAGGTGAGGACGCCATCCGGCTGCCTGAATAAACCTTTAAAGGCATTTTGGACTCTGTTCAGAGAGCAGAGATAAATCGTTAAGAAAGTGTTACTTTAGGAACCTAAATCTTTTACTGCCCAGTCAGGGCAGTGACAGAAGAAGTGTTCCACCGTCTTCTTCATCGCTACAGCTTCTACAGAAGTCATGGTGGGGAGCATTCAACCTGAATGCGTGGTTACCCACCAGCCAGCGTCCCGTGATTGCACGGATGACAGATGAGCACTGGGCTCTATTCAGTCTGCAAAGTTATTTGGTTCTTTTACTGCAGTTTGCAGTTTTATTTGCACAGAGATTCAAAAAATTTCGTATTCTCAGTTTACAGCTTGCCATGGGTATACCCTTGTCTTTAAGGAGGATGCTGGTAGTTCCTTGTCTAGCCAGTTCAGCCGCAATACAATTTCCCTCAAAGTCCCTATGTCCTGGTACCCATATAAGGTAAATTGAAAACTGCTCAGCCATCTCCCCTAGAGACAAGTGGCAGTTATTCACTGACTTCGTACACGAAGTCATCGAAACTAGGGACTTAATAGACGCTTGGCTGTCCGAGTAGACACATAAGTTCTTATTTCGAACTTGTATTGGTCCGTGTATACCTTTATCGAGTCCGCTGGGCCTGGTACACCTGTATACCACTCCTCGCTGGTTGGAATGTAGGCTCTGAATTTAGTTGTAAAATGTTCCTGCGGTATGCAATAGTCTGTGCTTTCGGGGATAAGTGGGTTCCCTTTAAGAATCTTTGCATGACCAAAGTCTCGATCATTCCATTTTTTTGCCTCTCTCACGCGTAAAGTTGATAGAATGGCTTGTTGTGTCCCCACCTTGTTCAGTGGTAGAAAGTTTAGAATAGTATCTAATTTTTCGTTTGGAGCGTAGAGCACCACTAATGGTAATTTTGGCGGTTCGCTGAACCCTACTTAACTTTTTAAGGTTGGTTCCCTTATCTAAGGTAGGCCACCAGATCGAGACCCCATACATCGGTATAGTTCTGACAATGGCAGTGTACAGTCAGTGAACTATGTTTGGGGACATGCCCCATTTAAGTCCAATGCCTTTCTTACAAGTATATAAAGCGATCGTGGCCTTTTTTCTTCGATCTTCTGTAGTTAGGTTCCAGCCCAGTTTGCTGTCTAGGAATAACCTGAGGTATCTGGCTGAGTCGCTAAATGGTAAGGTCCTACCATTAAGTTTGGGATTTATAAGAGAAGAAAGTTTATACTTCCTGGTGAAGAGCATAAGCTTTATCTATCCAATCCACTAGCCGTGGCCCATTCTGAGAGCGTATGCAGGGCGTGGGTTATACGCTCGCAGAGAGTTTTTACCCGAGAAGGAAACTGCTACGTCATCAGCATATGCAGTTATTTTGCATCCACAGAAGTCCTTTTATGGCGATGTTCCAAAGGAAGGGGACAGAACCAGCCTTGCGGTGTTCACCTACTTACATATGTATCTTACGATACTGAAAGGGTTATTGGCCCCTAGTGGGATTTTTGTCAAGAACCTAAAATTCTTGTATAACCAAACTTTTGATATTTTGGCGTTGAACTTTTTTTTAATATACTTGACTGGAGAAAAATTCTGCGGGCGCCCATGACTGGAAGCGCCAAGAGAGGCTTGGGTGACTATGCATTTGAGCAATGAGGCTGACTAGCCGTAAATCCACTCTAAGTTCCCTCAATAGTAAATAAGCGAATCTAATGTTTTTTAAAAGGAGCACTTCTAATTAAGTGATTTGTTGGTAGTTGCTTGAATGTGTTGTGTAAAAATGTTTTTTTTTGACGTGACAACGTCTTAAATTAGGTTTGTATGGGAGGCACCATTGAAAAAATCTAACGATAACCATAACGATAAGTCTAGCGATAAATAATCGTAACGATAAGTGGCATTAAGTGGCATAAGTTGGCAGCACCAAACTGACACTGCTCAAAGCGGTGGCTATTTTTAGATTTGAGTGAGCGCAACTGAATAACTATTTTATTTTTGGTTTGCGCTCTGCTCTTATCTATAAACGAACCAGCGACTTTTTGTGAATCGCAGCAACAAGCAACGCACAGCGTCAGCCGCACCGCTTAGCGCTCAGCACCAAACCGACACTGCTCACAGCGGTGGCTAACTTTAGGTTTGAGTGAGCGCAACTGATTAACCCCAGCGGCGCATAGCCTCTGCGGTCTGCCGAAATACTGCATTACCTCCGCAGAAAACGTAATTGATTACAAGCGCTGCGTTTCGTTTGAGGGATTGTAAGCGGAGGCAAATAGAAAAGCAGTGATCTGCCAAAAATCTGCATTACAACTGCGGAAAAAGTAATGCACAAATAGAAACTCGCACTGCGCTACCTTAGCAACACAAAATTTTGTTATTTTGTTTGCATGCTAACAAGCATAGTTCGGCCTTTCTTCTGTCAAACCATTCGTTTATACCTTTTTATTTATTATCTACTGCCGAGAAACTTTTATTTTATTAAGAGATACGAAAACGTAAAGTCTGACAACTCGTTGCATAATTTCATGAAATATACGTATAATCTTGATTGCGTATCAAACGTTTCTAAGTCAACTACGTTAAAAGAAACAACCATCGACTTGACTTTCGCAAGACACATTACAGCAGAAACACTTCCTTTCATTTCCTATTTCTCCTATCATCGTCCTATCCTCAACAAAATCACTCAAATAGGAATTATTATTGTGCAATTTAATAATATTCATATCAATAAATATTCTACCGAGAAAAAGACGTTGTCACGTAAAATCTTCGCCCGTAAAACCGACTTTACAGGCAACAGTTTTTTTTTTGTAAGTTTGGGTCACTTGAATTTATATGCCAAAATCGGAATTTCTGGCTTGTACGTTTAGTTAAAAAAAGTATTTACTGGATATTCTTCATTTCAATCAAAATCAAAATCAAATTTTAAATATTTGTATTTTATTTCCTTTAGTTATGTATTAAACTGTATCGTACAACAGTATTTTTTTTGTGGGGATATTTATAATTCTCAAGTGATTCAAACATTCAATTCGCTAGGTACAAAGTTCTATTTTTGTTTTTAGTAGTTCTGAATAATGTTTTATTTAGTTAGTTCTGCTTTATTTATTGTTATATAAGCTGACTTTAATTATAGACCTCAAATGTTTTCACTTCAATTTCTTTCGTTATACATGCTGTTGGCTCGTTACTTTGATATTGAGATCGCCATATTGGAAGCCATTTTTGTATTAACAGTTTTCCCAAAACGGTCTAAAATAGGTTTCGACTAGAATGTGGAACTGTTTTTGCAATAAATTTAATTACTAAATCTGTTATAGAGTATTGAGTGTGCTTGGAGTTTAAAACGAAACTTGATAGAAAATTATTATTTTCATATATTTTTTTTTCGATTTCTTCACTTGGTCATTTATTTCTGTTGCCAAAATTTCTGACAAAGTCATCATCTCTCTGTTTTTTTCGCATTTTCTTCTACTGTCTGTTTGTATTTTTTATTAACAGTTTTTTCTAGACACGCGCTGTTGTTTTTTTATTTTTTTGTATCTTATTTTTGTCACTTTATTTCATTTTCCACTATTTGGTTATAGATTGAGATATATCTCTTATAGTTATTTGTTTGTTCATATATTCGAGACTTTGAGACATTTCGGTGCTAATTGACAGTCTCATGAGTTCGCTCAATTAATTTGTGGCAATTGGCGCAGTGCGCTAAAAGTTTGCCTAGTTGCTGGTGGCGTATACTTGATAATTGTTGACACTTTGTACATTGGCAATTAAATTCGTACTGATATGGAACACATTGACAAATTGTTGTTGCTTTACAACAACAAAAAAATACTCGGACTATTAAAGGTGTCATTCTTCTCACAACTTTTTGCCCGTTTTCAATTACATAAGCTGGTTATTAATGGTTTGTCCGGCAAGGTTCGTCACATCCCTTGACACCGTAACATATTTGCTAGTGTTCCATACTGACAGGTCAGATAAAATGTGGCGCTAGTCTGTGCATGTCAGTCTTTGTGGCGCCATGTCTTGGTTAGTTACTTAGTTCCTCCTGTACGTCATGGTCAGGTAAACGTGTCGGCAGAAGGCGACAAATATTGTGATGACTATGTGGCCACCGAAACAGTGCGGCCGACAGCGGCAATTGCCACATAAATTGCTGCCCCCCAAGCTGTCAAGTTGTACGATGTTTGTTTGTTTGTTTGTATGATTGTTTGCTGCAATTTGTAAATGATTATTTTTACATGGCACAGTGGTCCAGGAGGCATTGTTGTGGCATAAAATAAAAATTGAACTTTCTTAGATAAAACGAAATAGGCCCACGAAAAAAGTGGTGTGAATTTTACATTTGAGGGCTAATATTGGCGTAATATTGAAAGAAGTGTTCCAAAGGTAAAAAGAAAATCTATGTACTTAAAAAATATAATAACAATATTTAAGAATGAGTTCGAATAGAATAGAGAGTCTGAGACAAAATTACTGGTTGGTTGGTTGGTTGGTTGGTTTGGGTGCCGTTTGAGTGACAACATATTCAAACTCAATTAGCGCTAATGCGCCATTTTGTTACACCACTTATGGGAACCACGGCTGTTCGGTTTACTTAAACCATCTCGATCCGTTAATAAACCTGTTGATGTCGTCTATGTTCTTTTCTGCCAAGTCACGTAGGCTTCCTAACGCGAAGCTTCCTAGTGCTCTGTGGCGTAAGGACCCCAATCGTGGGCGCTCACATAAATAATGATAAACTGTCTCTTCTGTGTTCTCCTGGTCACAGCTTCGGCATCTGACGTTGTAGGGCCAGCCCATTTTCTTTGCATGGTCTCCTAACGGCTAACGTCCGGTTATTGTCGATGCTATTCTGAAGATCATTGTTCTTGGCTTGCTTAGCAGTTGGGACGTACTACGCTTGTCGTATCGCGGCCAAATTTCCTGTGCAATCTTGCAAGTGCCAATATTTTTACATTTGGTTTCAGCCTTGTTCTGAGCTCGCAGAAGAAGTTCTCTCTTGTTAGGGGGTATTTGACTGCTATCTCCGCTGCTTCGCCATCTAATGCTCCTTTTCCTGCCAGTTCATCAGATTTTTCATTCCCGTATACGTTCCTATGTTCGGGAACCCATACGAGAGCGTTGTTCATTCTGCTGCCAAGGGCATTGAGATCTTCTTTGCATTGTCTGATGATTTCTGAGTTCACGGTTGGCGATTTGATCGCCAGCAAAGCTGCTTGACTGTCGGAGAATATACACACCTCCGCCAGCTGACTCGGATGATTATTCAACACCTTACATGCTTCTCTGATGCCAAAGACTTCCGCCTGGAAGATGGTGTTTCTGCTGCCAAGGCGATAGGAGAGAGATACTTCGAGTTCGTCCGAGTAGACCCCTGCTCCTACACCGCGATCCATCTTGGATCCGTCAGTATAGATTGCAGCTGCGTCTGCTCTCATTACCCTGGTACTGTCCCACTCCTTTCGCGGCGGAAATCTGACATCGAACCTCTGGAGACAAAATTTCTTTTTTTATAAAATTTTTCCACAATACATCTAATTTTATTTTCTTTTCTTTTCTAGGTGAGTTTACTGAGACCAAAACATTTGATAACAGTGGTAAGCGGGCTATTAAATATTTCGTAGCTATTGCTAAGTTTCTTTATATAAACATCAATATGTAATTAATCGAAATAGTGCAAATTTAACTTTAAAACCATATTTAACATTTTGCCCACTGTGCAGGCATAAAATCTGTATGAACTGTGTTGGTACAAGAGTATTTTAGAGTGAAGTAGGTCGGACTCAAATTCTTACACATTAAGGAAAGTGCTTGGGATGACCTGAAATAAATATTTAAAGGGCCTTATGAATATTGGAGTGCGAAGTACGCAGAAGGAGGAGCCCCTTAGTCATTAAAATTGGAGCTGATGTGAAATATATTTTCCCGCAAAACTTCTTCGATTTTGTTGATTTTTACAAGTTTTACCAGTAACCACATCAAATTGAATTGCAAAATTCCGATTATTTATCAAGTTACCCAAAATATGATCAGGTGAATAGAGTAGTCGATATATGTCCGTCTCGTCCGTTTGAACGCCTAGATCTCAGAGATGGTAAGAGCTAGAGTTACCAAACTTTCACATTAGATCCCATATTATTCCATAGGAGACAAGTTTATTTTATTTTTTTGATATCGGGGATTAATTATATAGTTCCCATGTGGGTGTTTGAGACGACCTCGACCAAAAAAGATAAGATTTGTTTATGAAGATATCGTTACCAAATTTGGTATTCGATATCATTATACTATATTTTTTATAGTTCCCAAGCACTGTACCAAATTTCATCAAAATCGGTTGACTATATCTTATAGCTCCCATAGGACCGATCGGCCAAAATAACTTTTTTAAAGAAAAATTCTATATTCTAGCTATATTTCGTTTTTTAATAAAGATATCGTAACCAGATTTGGCGTTTGGAAATTTTTTAGAGCACTTAAGCAATGTGCCAAATTTGAACAAAATCGGTTGACTATATCATATAGCTCCCATAGGTCCGATCTTTCAAAAAATCGATTTTTTAACAAAATTTGTTGTGTTTCGTTTGTTTGTTAAGATATTGGGACCAAATTTGACATTCGTGAGTTTTTTATAGTTCCTAAGCACTGTACTAAATTTAATCCAGATCTTTTTTAAGGTATTTAAGCACTGTGTCAAATAATATTGAAATCGGTTAACTATAACATATAGCTCAAATAGGAACGATCGGTCAAAAAGAAAATTATTGCTTGAAAATTCTTCTGTTTTTGGTTTTTTGTGAAGGAACCGGATTTTATTGCAAGCTAGTGGTACAGGGTATCCTAAAGTCGTTAAGTTGTATATTTAAAAGAACATTTTTAAGAAAAAATTTTTTAATTGAAAAATGATCTGCAACTTTAAAAAAAAAAAAACAACAAAAAAGTGATCTACCACTTTAAAAATAAAACAAAATTCTCTATAAAATCATTCTAGAACATTATTTCATAAAACTGATCTATCCCGAGATAAAGTTTTCAGAATTCAACGCCAAAAGACGTATTTTTATATGGAAATTTCGCATTACCTTCCACTTTTCAAGCTATATCTCAATAACGATTAACTGAAGAAGATTATTCAGTATACCGATTTTGTAGAGAAATTTACGTCTTAGAACATCGAAAAACATTTTAAAATAAGGGTAAAATGATATTTGTAAAAAAAAAGATTTTTGTGATCTTTGACCGCCTTAATTTTTGCAATTTTCGTTTATCAGTTAAAAAATATCAAACTTTCAATTGTTTACTATTTGCAAAGTTTTGGAAAACATAAACTTAGTGCTTTACTAGACATAATATTAGCCTCATTTTACAACCTTAAGCTCGTAACCACAAATGCCATAGAGCAACAAAATGGGCATAAAAGCTTAAAGGTCAGTTTTGCAGATGAGAAAATATGATGCAGTGCAGGCTGTGACGAATGTGGAATACCCTTTAGACGTTTTTGTGGAAAAAATATAGCTCCACGTCATTATTTTGATAGTGGCAGGAGAAAGAAGAACATAACATATCAATGCAGTAGCGAAAAAATTCGGGACAAGGGGGAAAAATTACACCTTTAAATTAAATAATGACAGTACGACAGTAATTTCACCGGCCCCCTGAGAAAAGTCCGGGTCTGGAAAAATTCCTCTTCCCTGCTCCCTCTCGTCGGGTCTGTCAATGGAATTTCACAAACTACACCTAAGGTTTAATTATTTGCAAAAGTTGGTTAAGTTTTGTAACCCTAGCTGTTTTATTATCCAATGTCATACAGACGTTCGGATGTGGCTATATCGCTCATTGACATTATGATAAGCACTTTGGCATAACCTTGGACCTATGGTTACAATCCACTAATATGCTTAAGCGGTCTTTAAAATATATACCCATTATTTTTAAGGTTAGTTGCAAACATTGACCTTATGGTAATTGGATTTCCTCTAGGCCTAAGTCTTTTGTTCACAAAGTGTGACAAATGTGCAAAAGTTCATGAACTTAAAACAATATCGGCCTGCAACAAATAAAGTCATCCACACTCCTAGGCCATTGTGCAGTGAGTGGCTGCCAAACTTTATCATAGACAATGTCAATTGTGGGTTACTTTTAAAGTCACAATTTAAACAATATTATACCAGCAGGCAGGGGGTGGTGCCCCCTTTCTTTAGAGTTGCGCTGCCACAGTGTTCTGCTTGTTGTTGTTGTGACGTAGCAACTAAATCCACAACAATTGCGGCGTAAAAGCGTGAAATAACGCACAAAGCTTGCTTCATGGTCGGTCTGCTGGATGGGTGTCTGGAACACCAAAAAGGGGTTTGGGGTTTTGTGCTGCATTGAAATTGTCACATGGCCTGCAGCAGTGCAGAGTTCATGTCGGGGTCGGTCGGTCCTGGCGACTTCTTTTCACATGCATAACGCATGGCAGTTAGAGTGATGATGATGGTGACTAGGATCGAGCGGTAAGGGGGAATAGTGAATACTTTGAAGCCTGGTTGCGACTTTTTGCGTTCATGAAACGGATGTTGCCGCTTGGCGTAGTGCACTTGAGCCCTGAGCGTTTGTCGACGTTGCCTGCTTCCTGCTGTCGAGGTTAGAGGACGAGTGCCACCAATCGCCTGTATCCTTTGGCTTAGTTGGGATCTCCCGCTCGCTCTCTATTACTCACTTGGCTCACATGTGTGCCATAGCTGAGCGCGTGTTTTGTATACAAATTTTTGCAAAATGAAATGCCTTAGTTTATAGCTGGCCCTGGAATGCAGCTCCCACTGCCATATAATTTATATGTGTATGTAGTTTCTATGGTTTAGTTTGCCTTCGCCTTGCTCTATTGTTCTTTGCTATGACTTTGAGCTAAGGACGAGTGCAAGGAACCATTGGCAATCCGGAGCTGGCTTTTGCACCTTAACAAAAGGAATATTCTATATATATTCTATACTGGCGAGTGGTTTTCTTCTCTATTCTTTGCGCTCTTTGCTAATGCGAACAATCAAATTTTTTTTTTTTATAAAGCTAGACTTTAATCCCTCCATGCATTGTGTTGATTAAATTAGTTTTAGAAACCTTTACCAAGCATGATATACCTAGGCTTTGATTGGCACATTCTTTTTACTCACTGAAGAGGGTTGTCAGTTTTTCTTTTTTTAAATGTGGTTCCTTGCACTCTTTCAGGAAAGTTGCAAGAGTAACAAGATTCGGGCACATGGAAATTAGCTCTAAATAATGAAAGGAACTAATGAGCTATAACTAATAAGACTTTTTTTGGTATGTTTTGTAGTAGATATCTCTATATTATGAGCACAAAATATTCATGTTCCTGTTATAAACAACATTGAAGTGGAGTACTCAGACCAGGTCAAACAGCTTGGTGTGGTCCTAGACAAACGACTCAAGTCCCACTTGGAACAAGTGCTCTCCAAAGCCACTCAAGCCATGTGGGCCTGTAGAAAATACTTCGGCAGCATATGGGGCCTCAGCCCTCATATTATGGATTGGATATACCGTATAATGGTACGGCCTATCGTCACATATGCAGCCCTTGTGTGGTGGCCCAAGACACAGCAAAATGTGGCCATCAATAAATGCAGCAAGCTTCAAAGACTAGTATGCATATCTCTCTCGGGAGCGATGCGTACCTGTCCGACAGCTGCCATTGAGTCAGTCCTTGAACTCACACCACTGTATATATTCATCAAAAAGTCATCCATGCAGAGTCTACTACGTATCCAGATCACATCTGGACTCTTAGCAAGTGACACTGGTCATGCCGCAATTATATATTCCCTTCCTGACGTATCGATCTACTCTATATCAGATCTTATGATCACGGAACATTTTCAAGAACAAGAAATTTATATCTCTTCTCCCAAGTCGGGAGACTTGAGCTGACGACTGCCCCTGTGGAAACCCCTGGTGGCACCAATGGTTCACGGATGGGTCTAAAACTGAGCAGGGTGTAGGAGTTGGAATCGTTGGACCCAACACCAGAATCTCTACCGCAACGGGCATCTGGCCTAGCGTCTTTCAAGCGGAGATTCATGCCATGCAGATCTGCGTCCTTAGTATCCTTCTCAAGGGAACTAGGGGAGCAAACATATGCATTTTTTCAGATTGCCAAGCTGCTATTAGAGCATTGTCATCCTGGAGCATCTCCTCCAATATGTAGGGCATTGTCATCCTTAAGCATCTCCTCCAAGATGGTTAAAGAATGCTATAACTACCTCCAAACCCTGTCCGCCCAGAACAAAGTCGTGCTATGTTGGGTGCCTGGACACTCGGAAGTGGATGGTAATACGATCGCTGATGATCTAGCACGACAGGGTGCCTCCACCCTGACCACATCTCCTGCGCCGTTTTGTGGTATTGGTTGGTCCACAATCAAAACCATGATAAACAAATGGGAAAAAGAACATAGGAGATACTGATTCTCCCTTCCGGGGCTTCGTCAATCTAAGGTGCTTGTCAAACCTCTGGATCCGATCAAGGCAAAAGATATTGGCAGAGCGTACCTAAAGCTCCTGGTAGCATACCTATCAAACCAACACACTGTTAGATACCATCTATAGAAAATTGGCCTATCGGACTCTTCAGAGTGCAGACTCTATCTGGAAGACGATGAAACCATCAGACATATTCTCTAAGACTGCCCAGCGCTGGTATGGAACAGATCCTGTCACATGGGAAAAGAACGGATTAGTCCCTTCCATCTCAGGTCAACACCAATAAAAGACCTACTGCTATTCATGAGGAAAGCGGAAAGTCTTTTGTTTTAACCTAAGGGTATGGTACAAAAGACCTTTTGGTCGCAGTGCCCCATCTCTCGGTGACGAACCCTTTTAGGAAAAAAAATAAAAATAAGTAATATCTATGTAACCAAAGCAATAAAACGTTAAAAAAATTAAAAAGCCAAGATAAGCGCTTGGGAAAAATATCAAAATTTGACTAACTTTTTAATTTCATGTTTTTATTATGATAAAATTTATTTAGTTGTCATGCTGGTCACGCAGATTTTTTTGATTTGATTACTCTCAGAATTTTGCATATGTTTAAAGAATTATTTGCATAGATTTATGAAGCAGACTTTGGTGAAAGGTGTCATTTGAAATAAGCCCCTCTATCATTCATATATTGTATTTGGGAATTTTAAGATCAAAGCAGATTATAGCAATATGAAAAAAACAATTTTTTACAAATTCTAAACATTTCCATGCATAAGCTTTATAAGGCTATATAATCCATACGGGCCCATACAATATCATAAAAAACACTTATCTCTGACATTTTGAATGCAATCTACACACACTTTATGGAAACACAAATCAAGAGAATCGACTGGCTGTCGCCAGGGTTACTCACCCAATCTTCTGGTGGCCAGACAAAATCATCACAGACGCATCTGCTTAGCATACCAATGTAAAATATTTGCATTTAAAGCTACTTCAGAGATATTAGCAGCAACCGCTGACGGCTGTCATCGAGAGTAGGAGCGGGAGGAAGAGCGACCCTAACACGAGGCCCGGTAACGCCTTCATTTAGGGAGCATCAAAGTCTTAGGTGTTTGTTATTTATGCGTCTGTTTGCACTAATTCCGGACCAAAACACCAAACACAAACACAGCCGGCGGAGCAGGAGGAGAGGGTTACTTGATGGCAAAGTTTTGTTTTGTTTAGATTTACTATGGTTTATATTGGCTATCACGCACACACACACACACACACACACACAGAGACAATGTGGCTTAGACCGAACCGTCGTCCATAGAGGTAACTTCTGTGTTGACATTGGGCATTCGGTAGTCAGTCGGTGGTGAGTCAGTCTGACTTTTGGAGTGACAGCAGCGATGCGTCGTCTGTCCGTTCCATTTGGCTCTTAACCGGCAGCTTATCTGAAATTCTAATTGCTGTCACCAAAGTGAAAAATAAAATATAAATTGAATTACATATTTTATGCAAAAAAGGTACAGTAGACAACTTTGAAAACACACAATCTTGAAGTTGAAGGAGTCATGTTTATGCTTGAAAAGATTCTAAATAGTTGTCGTGATTTGTAGTGTTTGGAAGTTGTTAATTTTTTAAATTCGTGTTTACAATGTCTTTGTTGTCAATTCTTTAAAGACTTGTTTTTGTCAATTTTAATATTATTTAACATATTGCAATTTTATGTAAGCCAAAATTATGATTCTTTTAAAGTTACCCCTCAGAAAATAGTGTATAGTTGGTCTCCTGGACACAAAGCAAGTAAGGGCAACGAGCTTTTACAATTATACAATAATTACAATAATTTTTTCCGCGTCCAGATAGAAAATTTACACGACTTATCTTTAATTCACAGACAAACTAGCGAATTTGATTTTGATGATTTGATTGACTCATGACAAGTCAAATTTTTGTAGGATTTTTGAAACGTGACTCTTACCCGAAAACCTCAAGTGGATGCGTCAATGATCGGAACGCTTGGGCTTTCCGATTTCACATTCTCTTACTTTATTATTATATCCACGCTGCAAATTTACATTTTCGCGACTGGCCAGGAAGTTCACCTTAACTGAACCCTATCAAGAACGTCTCGAAGTTTTTGAAATCTGAAGTTAGAATGAAATTCCTACAACTAGGCAAGAGCTAATAAAGATCCTTGCTACTATTTGGAAACACATCATAGAGATGCTTCGGGACATTCAAGCAGTGCAGGCTGCAAAAGGTTTTCATACAAAACACTGTTAATTTTTTTTTTTTCAAAAAATTTATTTTTATATTATAAAATAATATTCTTATGTAAAGGTACAATATATTAATTATCACTTTAGGTAGTACTTTTTTGAGCATAATATGGCAAGGGGCTGTACCTGATTTGTGGTATTTGCAATACTTATATACAAATATATAGTTCTTTTATTATCTCAAATTTTTAAATATGACGATTCTGATCAAAATCCAAAAAAATACTGTAGACACCATCTTGAAACTCAACACAGAAGATTCTTATAAGTGCAATAAGAAAACTTCCCAGATGGGATATAGATGCCTTAAAAACAATCGTAATATATAAAAACAACCTCTGACATTTATACCTTCTACAGGTATATTAAATTTGTGCCAGCTGGAAATATATACAACATACAAAGGATGACATCGGAGGCCCTTCAAACTTACCATATTTTAGGGTGACCCAAGCTCATCTGTACGTCTTTATGTACGTCTAGATCTTTGAGATAATAAGAGTTAGACCAATCAAGTTTTCAGATTGGATGCCTTGTTTTGTCTTGGATGTCTCGTCTTTTTTATTTTTTATAATATATAGCTATCATAGTGGTGATTCGGGGATAATTCGTTTCTTTAAGATAATATAATCAAATTAGGCGTTAGGTTTTTCGAGTTCACAAGCTCTGTATCCAATTTAACAAACTTATACCATACAGCATCAGTAGGACCTATCGGTCTAAAAATTATCTTTCGTGCAAGATTCGATTTAACTCGTTTGTTTATAAAGATATCGCAGCGAAATTAGTTAAATTTGATTGATGATATCATATAGGCACCATAGCACCGATAGGTCAAAAAAAAGTTTTTGGTACAAAATTAGTTTATTTATTGTTTGCTTCTTAAAATTTTCTCACTAAATTTGAGAATGACTAATTTTTATTATCAAAATCGGACTACTAAATCAATTAGTTCGCCTAAAAACGCTGGGTACAAAAAAAAATCTTAACTTTTTGAAAAAAGTTTGGAATTGGGTTCAGATTGCTGCTAAAATTGTTCATTGTTTTAATCGATTAGGAGGCAAAGAAGTCTTATGTATTAACTTAAAACTTTTTTAAAAATTGTACAGCAGATCTGAGATTTCCTTGTACTACTTTTACTTTTGATCATATTTGATACAGTGCTGGGGAACTCAAAAAAACTGCCAAATACCAAATTAACGATACAAAACAAGTTTTTGTGACGGTGTTTAGGGTTAAAATAATAATATAGTTAAGGTGAGGTATTTTTAATTTTTATCCGACGATATCGTGATCGATCGTGAGATGTTGCAAAAATTGCTACTTAGTGTATATGGAAATTTTAGACATGGTTGTAGAGAAGAAAACGTTGGAAAAAATTAAAGGTTAAAGGCTCCTAAGGTTTCCTCTTATATGGTCAGGAGAAGAAACTAAATTGTTCTAAGTATCCGTCTGTCTCTCCGTCTATATAAATACCTTAATATTGGGGTGAGATTATAAGAGCTAAGATGACCAAAATTGTCAAATGGACTCATATGATCAGCCAGATAAATTTTTTTTTTTTTCCCAACACAATTTTTTCAGAAAGCTGTTTTAAATCGCTATATACTATATCAATCAAAAAGTTTTTCGGAATTTCGATTTAAAAGGCGAGCGCAAAATGAATCGGTATATATCCTTTTTTATGCGGGAAATAAAATATATTTTCATTAATAGCAGACATCCTTATAATAGCACCATAGATATTGGTGATAATCGCTATATGTGGTTTTAAGAGCGTGAGCTCGTATCGCCTCAAAGGCATAAGGATAGCTGCGTTAGTAGGCTTAACATAAATACCAAGCTTCCCTGCCCAGTTGACGAAAATTTGATTTTTATTTTGTTTTTATTTAAATTTATATTTTTTAATTACAAAAATTTTTAGATAGTTTTTATTATTTATTTATAGTTTTTTATTTATAATTTTTTTTATTTATACTTTTAAGTTTTTTTTTTGTAAATATTCAATTTTTTTATTATTGTTTTTTATTATTTTTAATGTTGAGCAACATTATATACTTTACTTACATTTAATTGTAATCTGCGTAATAAACTTTCCACTAAATAGCAAACTATAACCTTTATTCACACTATAATATCTCTATTATTATTTTTTTTTACAATTTGAATTTAATCAATATTTATTCAACTGTTACCCGCTGTTCTCATATTGAATTCAAAGCAAATATAACAATCGTATAAACCCAACAAGTGTTTGGTATCAAAGTACTCCGTCCAATGGACACACGTGTGAAGCACACTCCTCCACCTCCACCAAAACAAGAAATAAAAAAGAATTGGGGTATAGAAAGTACTCTTTACTCTTTACCATTTGCTTCGTTGCTTTTGTTCTTGATTTTTATTTCTTCTTCTATAACGGTGTATTTGTTGCAATTTCGTTTTGTTCAAGTTTTTGGTATATTCTCGAAGTCAGAGTCAGCATGGAGCACCGCACCATGTTGGTCTGACTGTTCGTATCTATCAGTGTCAGCAACATGACGCCCGCCTGTGGTGTCCAGTCCATGGAGGGGCAACAAATTGAAGCAGTTAGCACGGAGTGACGGGGAATGCAAAAGTCAAAAGTGCGGCTTCCACTCCACGACCAGAAATCTCTATACAAACGTCGTGTATGGTGTGCAGTATTAGTGAAATAGTTTTTCGCAAATCCTTTGAAATCCTTAAATGGCTTAGACAGACTTGAAAAACTCACAAAAACATACTCACTCGTTTACATATCAATTAGTTACAATTCCGAATTGCTGTTTTCTATGGCAGCTTACATTTTGGAGTACAAATCCTTGTACATTGTATGACCAACATAAATAACTTGGTTTTATGGATGAAAAGCAAGTTTAGAATTTAAAGTTTTGCCATAAAATGAAGGTATTTCTTCAACATGGCAACTTTGTGGTTTATGATTGTTGTTGTTCTTTATATCATAAAAGGAATTGATTTGTTGCTTCTACATTTCTCGGTTTCCAAGCGAAGTTGCGCTAGTTTGGCGCATTGTTGCCACGTTACTCATACGCCGTGTCTGCCAGTTTTCTACTACTTCGCTGTGATATTATTTTTGCCAGACCATTTTCACGGATTTCCCACATTGCTCGTTTGTGCTTGGTTTTTTTTTGGTTTTTTCTTTCTCGCACGTCCAAAAACTTGACTTGCATATATTTTCAATATTTTTAGTTTATTTTTTTTTGGGAATATTTCTTGGATTTTAGCCAAAAAATGTGTGAAAATAGAAAATTTTGCTTAGCGTTGGAATGTTTTAGTGTCTTGTTGCTTTTGTTGTGATTGCTCCTTATATATATAGTATATACGCGTACACATTGTATATTTGTTGGTATTACTCTGGCAGAGTTTCGTATGATTGTTTTTGTTGTCATTTGTTTGCACTTTTGTATTTTTAAACATTTTGTAAAATGTTTTGCTTAAAGTTTGATAGCGCAATTTGCAGCATGTATGCACTTAGGAATAAGCAGCATAACGAAAGAGGGCCGGTTGAGAAGTTGCTGGAAATCGATTTTATGGCAAACATGAGGCGCTATGAGTCAGAGTTTCATAATTGATAACTTAATTTATTTAATGTATAGTTTTTTTTATAGCTGTTGTTGAATTTCTAGTCAATTTTATACATTTTGAATGGAAAATTTTTTATAGCTCTATTGTTTCTTTATTTAATCACATTTATAATATGTATATTGCATGCTAAAATAACAAGCTTTTATAAAGCTATTAGGGAAAGGAGGAACATACTTCTATCAATATAGAAAATTGAACCAAAAAAAGTCTGTAGAGATTATTACTCATTTACATACAAGTGTTATACACACATAGGTGCAGCTTCGTCGAAACGACTACCAATTATAAATTAGTGCGTCCTTACCAGATATTATTTTTTATCATAACTTTTTTTATTAGTTATTTTATTTATTACAATATTAAATAGTTTTTCTGGAAGTCTTTATTTTAAATATTATTGAAGAACAATTAAAAGAGACAGTCTTTCAAAATAGTATTTTTTTGATATACAAAAAATTTGATCATGCCTCACTTTATTTTTATAATTTAACTTCAACTTTACTAAATGTAATAAAGGAACTGAATTTAAATGAGATTTTTTTAATTTGTGAAAAAAGCATGAAGATAAATTTTCAAGTTAGATTGAAGGTACATACAGTCTGTTAAGTAAGAGCGTGTACGGCATAACTTATTAAAAAATTTATTTAAACAAGTGTTTCTTTACATCAATTTATACTACATGTTCCGAAGCATCACGCAATTATACGAATAACATGTCCAGTCACCACCAGCGTCAATAATCGACTGGCATCTCCGCGGGCATACTTTTCACCAAATTTTCAGCATATTCGACGGGAAGCGCTCTCCAAATGCATCGAATTTCTCCTGAAAGCCATTTCAAAGTAAATGTGGGTCTTCCTCGAAACTTTTGCTTGATGACGGGCCAGAAGTTTTTGATGGGATTTGCATTAGGGGACTGTGCAGGCCAATCCAAGGTGACGATCCCTTTTTCGCGCTTTCAGTCGGTACAGAAACGACTGCGGTGTTTGGGGTCATTATCTTCCTGCAGAATCCAATCTTCTTTTTTGTTGATAAATTGACTTTTGGCAGTCGGTAATAAAGCTTTTCGATAAATTTCGACCATCCTGGGAGCATTCAGGTTCTCTGTGAAGAGATGCAAAGTGCCGAAACCCTTTTTTAAGAAACATCCCCAAAGATGAATTTTTATAGAGTGTTTAACGGTGCGCTGGACAAAATTACTTGAAGACAAAGACCAGGCCCGTGGTATGATAGAATAACCCCGAACAGAAGATTCGCCAGAGAAAAGTACGTTACTCCAATCGCGATCAATGTTTTCTGTTGTCCAAGCCACGATCAGTTTTTCATCCTTCTTCACGCTTCCTGTTGAGCCACGATCAGGAAGGTCTTCGACGTTTTTCGACTCCTTGTAGCATTGCACACACTTCTGAACAAAAGCTTTCGACTTTTGGATGGGTGCAGAGAAAATCTGCCTCGAAGCGTTCTGCATATGAAGTACTCATTCTTCTTAACGTACTTTTCTGACTAAGTTTTGACATCCAATCGAACTTTTTTACTAGTTCGTCAAAGACAAAGGTTTTGTCTACTCGTAAACGAATTTTTAGAGATCTACTCTTTACCGACTGCGGATAATGCCGTACACGCTCTTACTTAACAGACTGTATATTTATTTTTGCTTCTATTTCTGTTGATATTCTCAATTTTGAATTTTCTCATCACGGCGAAATTTGATGTTCATTGTGATCTGTAAAGTTAAAGAAAAGAAAAATAAACCATGAAAAATATGAAAAAAATGATTAAAAATCCAAATTTCCAAAATTTAGCCTATTTTCCAAATAATTTTTTGTGAATTAAAAGTGTTTTAAGAATGTTCAATCTTTAAATAATATGTTTCTAATGTTAAGAATGTATATCTAATTTATTTAATTTAATGGACTTATATAAAAAACTTCAGTTTTTTTTTGCTACCTGCATTAAATAAAATCAATTGTTAACCCTTCGTAGATAAATATCCTAAATTCATCCTGTTTCCATAATTATTTTTTGTGAATTAAAAACAAACAATTTTTTAAGAAAGTCGAAAGTTACTAGAAATGTTTTTATTATTAAAAATGCGCACTTAATTTATTTATTTTATTTCACATGTGAAAAATATACAGAATTTTATTTTTATTACTTGAATTAGGTAGGATCCATTGTTGAGCCATATAAAGATGCTCTTCGTCGAATCGACTACTTCAAGATTTTGTGACGACTATAGCTAAAATTCATTCGTCGTCGATTCGACGAATACCATCTATATATGGCGAAACAATTGATTTTATTTAATGCCAGCAATGAAAAAAAAATGCTGGTGATTTTTCAATATTAACCTACAAAATTAATTAAATTAAGTATGCATATTTAATATTAAAAACATTTTTAATAATTTTCGACCGTCTTAAAAAATTTTCGTTTATTTCGTTTCCCAAAAACTGAATGTAGGTCTTTTGTATCAGAGTATAGGATATCTGAGAATTTAAAACATTGCCATAAAAATTGAAAACGTCCAAATTTGTAGCCAAAATATTGTGGGTTTTCATTCCTATTGAATATGAGGCAATTTAAGGAATAACCTCTTAAAATTTATGCTTTTGCTTAGTTTGTTTAAAAAGGAAGTTCTTACAGGTTCTAGTTTATATAACCAATACAGTTTATAATACAATACTTATGTGTTTATTTTACAATACTGATCATGTAAACAACCCATATGATACAAGCAGTTGCATAATTTCATTGTTTGTCGATAAATTGTGGCATTGGTGACGTCACGATTGCTCAATATATAAGCTTTATTATATTTGATCATAACCTTCGAATATTATTTATATTAGCAAGCTTTCTAAAACGCTGTTTAAACTTTTAAAGATAGCCGACTAGATTTCGTTTGTTTCAAATATTAATCGATTTCAAATCAAGACTCAAGAATGCTGCCCATTGTCTAGATTTTCAAATAAAATTCCTTACCCGATTTTTCATAGCTGTCACATAACATAAATTAAATTTAAACTGCCTGTTGAGACAGTGTAAATAGTGCTCTTCAATATGCATTTATCTATCGAACCACCCTCTTATGTAAATAGGTATATTTACATATTTTGCGGGTGGTGAGTACAACTTTCAGTTGGCCACTTTACATTTGAAAACTTGAAGTTGCCAACTTATAAAAGACATCAGATATGGGCTATAAATAGTTGCTGAAGTATGTGTTAAATTCCATTTAATTGAATTTAATGAAATTTTCTTTTGGGACTAAAACTATGCCCGAACATTTTCAAGATGGTCGGCAACTAAGCAACTGTCTCACACCCCCCCGCAGGCGATGCTTACGACTTTAACCAAACGGAGTGTACAACATGGCAAAGCAATTATTAATTTTAATAAAGTTGGAGCAGTGGAGCTGCCAAGGCTACTCCCGGCATGGCTAATGATATAATTTTTCTCAGTTAACTAATTGAATACATTTGCTCAAAAGGGCAGGATATAAAAAGGGGGCGTGCTGCAAGTGAGGCAAGTGACACTCACACACGCACACACAGGCACACACTCGTGCAGACAAAATGGCAACAAAGATTGTTAATAATGGCAAACAAGCGGTGGCAACTCTGCTCTGCTGCCACTTCAACATTGACAGCCCGCAGAAGTTGAAAGATGCGTCGAGATCTGGCACCGTGGCACCGAGGCAGCTGGGAAACTTGCGAGCTGGGAGCAGGTCGAAAGGGAAACTGGCAGAAGTTAATTTGCAACGACGCGCACGAAAGCGACGGAACACGCACGCACACACATACACACGTAGACCAAAAGGCATTCCGCGGCAAAGTCTCTGCCAGAGAAGAATGGTGGAATGGTGAGAATAGTAGGAGTGGAAGTGGAAGTGGCTCGCTGGCTGGAGGCAGGCTGGCAGGAAGGCGGGCGGGGTAAGGAAACGATACCCGACTGTAGCGAACGCATTACAAATTCCATTACTTTGAGCAACGAACATGACCTGATTTTTATGTATATGTATGAGTGTGTATATACATAAGCGTGTGTGCTAGTGTGTGTGCGTGTTAGGTGTAGGAGGTGGTTGTCTGAAGCTGTTGGAGCATGCCAAGCATATTTAGAAGCTAACCAAAGACAACGCAGCAGAACCCATAACCACGACAGTGTATGGAGTACTGTGTGCGGCGGTCGGTCGGTCCCACGTATCGAGCTGAAGTCCTTCCATACGCTAAATGCCATTCAAGTTGAGGATACCATGCAGAGCAAGGCTAAATATCTAAGGCAACCGAATTCGTGTAGAGAACTACGAACAGCTTCTCGGCCACGCAAAGGCGTTAAAAAAGGCGCTAGAATCTTACACTTGGAGAAAATGTTGCGAGCGAGTTTAAAAACTGAGAACGTGTCTTTAGGATAGATATTTCCGGTAATGAGTTTTAACCTTTCTATGTATAAAAATGGATCAAAAACCAGGTACACTAGTTTCGAATTTATTTAAAATATATTTGAAGATGGCTTACGTTAAAGTCAAGCGGAAGACTTTTAGATATACTGTACCACCACATTGTAATTTGGTTCAGATATTTTTACCGAGAGTAGAGTTCCTCTAGCGCTTACCATAGCTTAAATCCAGGCCTTTATACATATCAACTTCTCTAGTCAATCTGATTATACTTTAGATAACTTTGGGGGGTCTTCTTCTGTACGAGTATGTTCGTTATAGGTTCTAACACGACTTCTACCCTCCTGCCGGATAAGGAGGATATTCGTATGCCTATGGCCACTTTCAAGCTACAAACAAGGGCGAAATGTAGCTCGGCAATCGTAAGAGCGATCACTGGATACTGGCTTGTCGGAATACATGCGACCAGACGAATGTCCCGAACCGTGCAGAAGCTGCAAAGACGAAGAAGAAGAAGAAGTTGAATCAGTAGAGTACTTCTTTTGTCCCTGTGAGGCTTAGACATAGAAATAAACATCTGGGAAATTACTTCCTTTATAACGTAGCTGAGCTAGTATCTATATGTCCGAGGAGGATTCCTAGCTACATCGTGGCAGCGGGATGGGAATTCATCTAGCATGATTATGTCAGGAGAAGGGCTAAAGAGAGATCTGCGCCGCCCTTACGTAAACCAGCCTAACTTAGACTGATGAGGCTCAAATGATTGTAGAAGAAAATTATCTTCTTCTTCTTCAATCCCCATTTGCTGTTAGGCGTCGAGGTAGCCTCGGGGTATCCATCTTCTCCAATTAGGTCAGTTCCGGCTCTCTCTTCTCATCTCTGCCATTGCTCTGCCCCTTATCCTCTTAGATGCGATTTTCCCAAGTTTTTCGTGGTCTTCCTCTCGGTGCATTGCCTTCCGTTCTCATTTCCAGTACCTGTTTGGCTTTTCTTGACTCGTCAAGAAAATCTCCCACCTGGGCAAGAATTCCCTTAGGATACTTACCGGACTACAAACGGGAAACTGCTGGCTAAGGAAATATCTTACCATGATGGGCAACGTATAATCGAACTTGTAGGTTCTGTGAAATAAGGGAGGAATCATCCCAGCACATACTTACGGAGTGTGACGCTCTCGGCAGAAGAAGCGTCTACCTGTTCGGCGATTACAGAATATCGATGCCAAATATTTTTTATTGAAACCAATTCAGATAGAGGATTCGGACTCAGCCCGTCCAAAAACATCTCTTCCCCAGAGCATGACCTCTTTTTTGTGAGCCTTGTTTGTTTGCCATTAAAAAAGCTGATTGATACGAAAACAGCTGATTGATACGAAAACAGCTGATTGATACCTAACTAAGATTAAACCATTATTGGATGCTAAAATGTAGGTGAAAATAATGCCCAGAGCCTTGCACATTATCTCAGCCAATTTTTCTCCCTGTGTGACCCAATCAAGATATGGTGAACACAACCCGCTGTCTTACCCTCTGAGTCACGTAGCAAAAAGTTTTAAGCATAGGCACTTGCGACGTGCAATATGCCCAGCCACTGGGTACATCTCGACCTCCAACCCCTTCTCCACTCTATTTGTAACCATTCCAAAATACTGCCACTGGTTGATAGCCAAAGTGTTGCCAGTCAAGTAAGCCTGCTGCAAGTATCACAGGGTAATAAATTAACAAAAATGAATGGCATCATTCGAGTGAACTACAACCCATGTTACCCAGCCCACAGAACAGACAGACTTATGTGTGTCATGGCATAAATATATAGTAGTACTAGGCCTTTGTGGGTATTGGTTATAGCCGGGTTTGAGTTCTCGGTTCTCGGTGCTCGGTACTCGAGATGCTTGGAAAGTGCATTGGGTTATTGGCGCACTTTTTATGACCGGAACAAGCTTGTGTCGTTCGTTGGCTGGGTTACAACATTTTACAATGAAAGTGTGACAAGTTGTTTAACTAAAAGTGGGCGTTGAGAAGGCGTGTCTTGTGTTTAAATAGGAGACCGGGTTCAAAGTGCACTTTATTCAATTAAATTGTGGACACAGGCCAGCATAGAAAATGTTCTAAGGAGAAAACTGTATGGCAGTCTAATTATGAGAGCTCTTGTCATGGTTTGCATAGAACGTTGAAGGAGTGCTGCAAAGGGTTTGTCAAGGGTTGGATGACAGCTTGTTAGTTGGGCTGGGTTGTCTGTCTAATTAAATATGCTTGAAAGGTCTAAGGTTCAAAAAAAATTGTTTGTAAATTGGTTGACTTTTCTGGGAAATTTACGACATTAACTTGGCTTTTAAAACAAAAATTAATACTTAGTCAATAGTTTCAGGGCGTGGCAGAGTTTATATATGTATGTGGCACATTATTATCTGTAATAATATTTCTCGTAGCTTTCGAACAAAAATAACTCGCTTTCTTTTAAAAAATTGATCTAAAATATTAAGATTTTTTTTCAATATCACGTTAAGCTTGGGATAAACTGTTTTTGAAGATGAATCAATTAACTTTTTTTTATTTCAAGTTTTAAAACTGTTCGTGGTGAGAAGCAAAAAAAAAGGGATCTGATCATAATCTAAAACACTTAGCCAAACCCAAATCGATAGCTGGATCATGACTATTTTTAATTATTAAATTAAAATTAAAAATTTTAGGTGAAAGAATCTAGAAAAAATGGTAAAAAATTAAAAATGATTTATATTTTTTTTTTAGAAGAGCCTAAGTGTGGAATTGTAACATAACAATTTATTACGTGTTTTGGACCAGTTGGAACTGAAACTAAGATCTGAAATTGTCGGAATTGTCGGGAACTCCTGATAGTTCATCATATAAAACTCTAAGCAAAACCCAAATTGATAGCTGAAACATGACTATTTGCAATTTAACTTTATTTTATTGATGAAACGATGAAATTTTTAAAAAATTGTAAGCTAGTGAAAAAACGTAGCAAAAATGGGCAACAATTAAGAAAATGGTATTTTTTTTTTAAAGGATCTTAGTGGGTTACAGTATAGTTGGGAAACTATCGATAGTGCCATCACTCCATAGTTTAGACTTGGATATTTGAAATTATCCATACTTCTATCCAACAAATAGAAATATTAGCACCAACAAGTAGGAAAAATTCTAAAACGTTTAAAATGAGTATTTAAAATTTTTTGACAGAAATGTTTTATTCATGATATTGTAAAAAGAGACTCTTTTAAAATTACATATGTCCAAAACTGGCCAAATAATGTGGAATGTCAAATATTACCTAATTTTTAGAGATCTGTTATTTGCAACTCGAATTTTATGTAATTCGTAATTTCGGAAGCCAAAGTAGTCTATTATCCGGAAATGCTGGACATTTGTGGCCATCATTAAGGGCAATGAGCCATCGATTTAGGGTTTTCCTTGCGAAGACATTTTATAATGACTTACTTGATTTGTAAAAAATGTTTTTTTTTACAAAGGAATACTATCGATATAACGAACGAAACCATCCCATCTGTAGGTTATAATATAGAATGGGTACGTAACAGTTTATAACATGTTTTGGAATATTCGGAATTGTAACGAAATGGTAAAACAGTCGTAATTGAAACTTGAAAAATTCATAAAATCATGAAATATCTTATAGACAACTAGCCGGCCTCCGCTGCGCTCCGGCACGCTCGCTTCGCTCGCTCGTCTAGATCTGGGATCTTTCCGATTGGAAAACATCGTACGATTGATCGATGAGTGAATTAATTTCATCATAAAATTTTCAACCACTCGCCATCTTTACATTTTAACCATGTTTGATGGAGATAATAATAATGTTAACCTATTATGGCGACAGGATGTCTTTTTTTTATTTTTTCACGTTCACTCAAGACAAACCACAGAATGAAAAATATTACGTAACGCGCCGTTCGCGAAAGGCGCGAATCAGAAGTGTGGATATGGATTATGGGATACTGCAATGCATCGTAGGATCGGTGCGTTTTAGATACTGGCTGAAGTTCATTATTACGTTTTTGAAGGATAATGTCGCGAGAATCACGCTCCTCACCTACGATGATAATGGCAACTTCGTTCACTGTCGGTGCATTGTATCGTCCGGCATGCTGCCCATGAGGCGTTTTGTCAGCTCTTATCTGAATGGCATGGTTATCAGCCGGCAATTTGTCTATAGAGGATTTTAATAACCTTACTAATGAGTTATGCTGAT
Organism: Chymomyza amoena; assembly: GCA_037043745.1. Lineage (NCBI taxonomy): Eukaryota > Metazoa > Arthropoda > Insecta > Diptera > Drosophilidae > Chymomyza > Chymomyza amoena. Next base: position 50,363 of record JBAMAX010000366.1, read on the forward strand.
GGAAAAGTGCTTGCAAAGAACATATAATTTCTCGTTTAGTGCCGGTATTGCAACGTGCATCGACTTGTGCTTCTTCGTCACCCATGAAATAAATTTGTAAAAATTTATGTTCAGCGTCCTGAACCGGTAACAAAGATCCTACGCTGTGGTAAATTTGTCCTTGAATTTTAAAGGTCGACTGATTTATACAAACTTTTCCTGCTCCAAATGAAGTCATCTGGAATGCCGAATTGTATTTTCGAATGTTGCGCAAAAAGTGACTTGAATTCGGAGAATGACCCGAAAGCAGGCAATTTAACTTTCCCATTAGCACAACACATTCCTAATGTTTCTTTGTCAAACTTCAGAGAACAACAAAAACGGCACACTTTATCCATTTTGCCAATACTGACAGCTGGATGCAAACTGTAATAGAAGTTCGCATTATAATGAAAGGCACCCAGATTTAACTCAATTTTTCCTGAACGTCGAATTGAATTTGTACACATACGCAGCCTCTCGAGTCTACGGGCACGCTGATCTTCCGTTTCAGAAGCTCGAGACTGGGCAACTCGAGAACGATCTATTTCCATTCTGTCTGCACGTTGTTCTTCTGATTCAGAAGCTAGAGACTGGGTTATTCTAGAGCGTTCAGTTTCTAATCTCACTGAATTATGTTCTTCAGTCTCTGACGCTTGCAGACGCTTATTCCTTCGGGCTGCACTTGTTGACGGACTAAGGGACGATCTTCGCCTAAGAGGCATTTCGCTGTATGAAATCTAAAAATAAGGTTTATTAAGAAGCTTCTGAAAATTTTTAAAAAAGTCCCATTAAAATCGGACAAAGGGTTTCGCGTCCAAACAATAAAATAAATTTTATTTGCTGAAAAATTGTTGGTGCTCACTTATTTGAGGTTGACTTGATAATGAAATATTATACGAAAGTTAGTTAAGAGGAAGCGACGTGGTCTGCTACGACTCTTTTGCACGGATTCACTTTAATTCACTTTAAATTGTTTAACTTTTATTTTTTTTCTGGTTTCACTTGTTTTTTGTTGAAAACGTTTGATGCTCACTGAAAGAAGGTTGACTTGACAATGAAAAACTTTAGGAGGGTAGTTAAAAAATATTAGTTAATCTGACAATGTACACAATGCCAACCTATATTAAATTTAAAAAAAAAAAATTATTGGAAAATGAAATTGTCGCTTTTAGTATTTTCAATTTTCCTAATTTTTCTGTAAATTTTCCAATGATATTACATAGCCTATTCGCGGCCCAAGAAGCTTCTGAACATTTTAAAAAAAGTCCCATTAAAATCCGACAAAGGGTTTGGCGTCCAACCCCGTACAAACAGACATACACTTTTTTTTATATATAAGACTAGCCCCTAACTGGCTACTATAAACCATCCCATCAAATGAAGCTTATATTATGATATTTATAAAATAGTTCTTCGAAAGAATATTCACTTTCAATCATATCAAAAGTTCAATGTAAATGCGACAGCTTTGGTCCAGCCGTAACTGAATCTAGCAGCTGGAACACTCGGAATTGATACAAAGATCGGAAAGTCCTGATACTTTAATACGGAAGGCGACCATAAAAAATTTGTTATATTACGCATAGTTGCGAATATTTGAATACTTCAAATTTCCTCTGGAACAGAATTTTGGTTCTTTTTATAAAAAATATGTTATAAGAAGATCAACATAGAAGTTTACTTGAAAAAAAGATGCATGAACTGATAAAATATTTCTTCTAGTTCTTTCTAGGAAATTTCAATTGAATAAGATTACAAAGTCTTTCGTCTTTTCCACTTAAATACAACAAGCCCCTTGGCTACCATAGACCATCCCATCAAATAAAGCATTTATTATGCTATTTATAAAATAACTATACGAAAGTATTTTCATTATAAACATGTCAAAAGTTCAAGGTAAATGCGACACAATATATGCATTTTGTGTAAAATTTACCATATTGTCATAGTATATACTATCCATCTATATTTGCATATAGTAATTGTTATATAACTGAAGAGCAATGGTCCGTCCTAGCAGCCGGCTACATCATCTGCACTGAACTTGTTTGTCAACCGATGAGGCAAACCAATCAGATGAATCATTTTTTGTCATTTGTCCACAACGCCTACAATGCGACAATGGAAGCTGCCAAAGAGCTGGAGGGAATGACTGACTGACTGACGGACGAACTGACTGACTGAGTGATTGAGTGACAGGGCGATGCCTCTTCTTCGTTTGTCATTGGAGCGCAGTTTGCTATGTTTGGCATTGTCATTCCTCTTCCATTTAGGCTCGCGAGCCGCCGGGTTGGTGGCTGGTGGCTCCCTGTGTGTGAATTTTAAATGGCACAGCACACAGCCTTTAGTTCTCGCTGCCAGCTTTAGTCACAATTGTATCCGCTAGGTATCTGTATCTGTGCAACTGTATCTGTGTATCTGTATCCGTATCTGTGTGTACCAAAGCTGCTTCAGCTTGTTGCTATGGTATGTCATGAGAGGAGAGGCACAGTTTCCAGTGCACCTCTTCACTTAGCCTCCTCTGCTCCATATCGCGTATCTCACTCTCGAGTTTCCTGTCAGTTGGCATTTAAAAAATGCATGTCGCCTCTTCTCGTTCGACTGCCGTCTGTCACTTTGTTTTGTTTGTTAGAAGTAGTTTGCAAGGCTAATGTCAAGGTTGACTCACTGGCGTCTTCTCCTCCTGCTCCGGCTGCTTCATCATCATCTTAACTTGTGTTGCATTTGAAATGGATTATAATTGAGTTGCTCTTAAGTTTTGCCTGCGCTGTGCCGCCCTTCAACTTTGGATTTGTCATTCTGAATGGTTTACTATGAGACTGATTGCCATGTTTTGGCTTGAATGCCTTAAATGAAATTAAGTTGTGGCATTTAAAGTTAACAGTCAGTTGCATGCCAAGCCTTGCTCTGGTTCTTGGATCTTGTTAACCCCAATTAGTATGCATTTGTCTTGGATGTCTTTTTTTCATCTTAATGCTTTTCAAATTGAAGTATCATGCATAAATGCTGGTGTCGAAAGGGTACACTGAAAAAAAATAGGGCAATGTTGCTGGGAGTACTTGTAGACTTAAAGATGGTACGAAACGAAGTTGTGAATTTGAGTTATCAACCAATTTTGCGCGTAAAACTGTAAGGTGTAAGAGAACACATTAATATTTAAAGACATTTTTTTAATTTGATTTAATATTTCATAAAAAGATTTTTTTGAGACTACAAATATAGTTTTGATTATTGCATTATAATATGTGACCTTAGAGTTTAAAACTTTTGAAATTGAAATATTTGAAATATATGATTAAATTCAAATGAGCTTGTTTAATAGAACTAGATTAAAAGAACATCGTAGTACAAAAAGAGTTCTCTTCAAAGATTTAATGATATCTTACTTTATCACCAAATCTTTGAACTTTTGTTTACTGTGTGTTCCAGTAAAAGATATCCATTTCTTAAATTTATAATGTTTTGTTCTGACCTGATTGCAACTGGTTTTGAAAGAAACTCGAAAGACCCTATAAAGTGTATTATTTTGGCGTTTTTCTCAGAAACCTGACGGGGTTTTTCAACCTTTGGATTTACCGATACCGAATAAATAGTAAAAACATGGTTGTCCGACTACATCAATCACATATCCTTAATCCTACATTTATCTTTTGAAATTTCTTACAGAACAACCCATCAAAAGATATCGATTTTCGCATTCGTTGGCGTGATCATGTTTATTACTATTGGGTCGTTCACTAAGTAATTTCGTTTGATGACAACAGCTGATCTTATTGAATCTTTTCGCAGCCAACTTCACACTTAACCGCTTTACCTTTATATAACAGCTGATATAGTTTAGCATTTTTTTAAAAAATGTTAAATTTTTTGGAATAGTTTTTGAAGATGGAAGATCGAAAACAACATTATCGGCATGTTTTACTGTTTTGCTATCAATTTACCCTTTAGGAGTTCAAGGTGAAAATTCTGCGATGTGTACGGAGAAGATGTGTTGACCGAACTCCAATGCCAAAATTTGTTTGCAAAATTTCGTTCCAGCAATTTCGATCTTAAGGATGCACCACGTCCTGGAAGGCCTCTTGAAGCCGATGTGAATATAATAAAGTCGTTGGTCGATGCAAATCGTCGAATAACAACTCGAGAGATTGCTGAAAGATTAAATTTGTCTAAAGCGACCGTTAATAAACATATGAAACGACTAGGATTAATTTCGAAGCTTGACATATGCGCTCCTCATATTCTTACAGAAGGAAATTTGCTTCGTCGCATTAAGGACTGTGATTTGCCTACCAAACGTCAAAGAAGTAGTCCATTTTGAAGCGCGTGAATTGGGTTGTTCACAAGAATGTGAAGCGCCAAAGATCATGGTCTAAAAAGGAGGACCCAGGTCAAACTATTTCGAAGGTCGATAGTCACCAAAAAAAAAGGTTATGTTATCTGTTTGGTGGCATTTCAAAGGGATCGCTTATTTAAAGCTTTTGCCCGATAATACCACGATTAAATCTGAAGTGTATTGTGATCAGCTGGACAAATTGAGTGATGCACTCAAACAGAAGAGGCCAGAATTGATCAATAGAAAAGGTGTAGTGTTCCACCAGGATAATGCGGGACCTCGAACAAGTTTGATGACTCGGCCAAAAGCTTTTGTAGCTTGAATGGATGTGCTACCACACCCGCCATATTCTCCAGACTTAGAACTTACTTCTGCCGGTCTCTGCAAAATTTATTGGCTGGGAGAACCTTCACCTCAAATCAGACGTGAAAAACCTTTTGGACCAGTTTTTTGCCTGCAAGGATCAAAAATTTTATGAGCGTGGAATCCATCTCTTGCCCGAAAGATGGCAAAAGGTATTGGATCAAAATGGAGAATATATAATTTCATAAAATGTTTTACACAATAAAAAAATCGTTTTTTAATTGCACTAAAAAAACCAAATTATTTAGTGAACGACCCAATATATGTTTTTGGGTAACTTAATCCGGGACCGATGATAAAAAATACTAACCATGTCGGTATTCTGACCTTACCTAAAAAATTCCCATTAAACAAGGAGTTTAACCCAGGATCCTGACTGCTACATGTTTATGAGCCTCGGATTCAGATTCAACAGCCCCCAAAAACAGCGTTGGAAATCATCAATCTACAAAATGTCATCTCAGAGCCTTTGGGTTTTGGGTTCATTAGACTAACCCAATAGGGTGGCTCTGTCATATATAAAGCTCATTCGTGATTGACACAAAATTTTTCTCTCAGTGCACCCTGCCAGTATTGCCACATGTTAATTAAAACTGGAAATTTTATACTTGAACTCTCTTTCTGTTTTCGCTCTCACACACACACACACAGTCACACACACAACCACACTGTTGCCATTGAGTTTTAGTCATGCATTCTGGCTTGCATTTCTCTTATCACAAAACTTAAAGCCAGACTTGAGCGCGTTGCTCATCTAACGTCGCATCGTCGGGATGTCTCTCAGTTTCCCAGTCTCTGGTTTTCACTCCGTCTGTCTGTCAGGTTGGCTATTTGTCTGTGTTCCCGTCTGCCTGCTTGGCTGCCTTTTCTTCCACTTCAATTAGTGGTTTCGTGTTCTGCATGGCAGCCAGCAAGCAGCAGGCAACTCTTAAGATTTATATCAAGCATATGTGGAGGCTCCGCCGTAGGGCCATAGGGCCCCTCTATCCCCACCCTTATCATGCCAACAAAAGCTCTACAAAAGCAGCTGCAATTGCATGTCTAAAGTTGGCTTGCACTTAAGGATTAAATTGTATGCTACCATGCCCAGCGTCCCCCTACGGTGTACCATGGTTGTTTTTCCCACACATAGAGACAGTTAGTCGTTCATCAACGTCTTTTTGGTTAGTGGAGTCGTCTTCATCTTGTTCGAGATGTCTTCGCGTCTTTTAAGTTTGTTTTCGACTGCTTGAAGTTTTGAGGTTTTCTGGTTTTGCATATATTGCAGGTGTTATGAGAGCAGTTTGGTATGTACTTTGTAGATATATTTACTATGTAGGTAGGTATATGTCTTCGTGTGGGTTACTCAGCCCTTGGCTAAGACAAAGTGTCAAATGAGTAATGCAAATTGCACAAATTTAACATGCACCGAACGAGCAGGCATTTGCATATGTAGCCAAACATCAGGCTTTCATTCAGCCATTCATTCATTCATTCATTCATTCATTCATTCATTCACTCAGTTAGTCAGTCAGGCGCACAAAATTTCCACACTGGTTTCCTTATGACAAGCAATTTGGCCAAGGGCTCCATGTGGACGACTCACTGGCTCACTGTAACTGGCTGGCTGTAACTCTAAGACCTGGCTAAGCAGAGTTGTTTTTGTTGGTTTTCTCGGTTAGTTAGTCAGTCAGCTTGAGAGGCAGCTGTCGTGCATATGAAAGTAGGTCGTAAATCTTTTCCATTTTAGGTGGAGTTTCTTTGAATTGGTCTTAATATTTCAGCTGCAAGTGTTACCAAATTTGATGCTTGCCAGTGCATTTGACAGCATCTGATACATATTTAATGTTTAGTTATGCATAAATGAAATTTTCTGAATTACTTTATTCCAATCGTAGTTCTGACAAATTTAATTAAATCGGGTTTTAGCAAGCTTGAGTTTTTTTGTCCAATTTAGCCTTTTTTTATTTTGGTAGATCAAGAGACATAAGTTTTAACGGAACTTTTATTAACCCAAAAGAAAAGAAGTTACAGGTTATAAAAGACACAAATATATTGAAGCTCTCAAACTTAGCTTTCCATCAGTTTTTTGCATTCAATCAGTCTGAACTACTTTGCTTCTTAAAATTTATAAATTTTTCGTTAAAAATACAATAGTCCCATTTTAAAGACTGGATACTATAAATAAATAAGGGTCAGGAATTTTACTTAAGAAAATATTTAATTAAAAAAAGATTTAAATTAAGTTTTAATAAAACTAGGGGGCTCTGCCCAGTAATCACTGAGCTCGCCAAACCCCGCCACGCCCTACGATCGCTTCGCGATCCAAACTATATCCTTATATAAATATCAACGGCGAAAAACTTTTCTATGTAATAGTATCTATCTATTTTCATATCACAAATATGATTGTTGAGAGAATGAGAGATGAGAATTGCAACTTTCTTATCAGCTAAAACTCCAATCATTTGATTTAAATAATCCCAGAAACAAAAAAAATTGTTTTAATAATTTTTACACTTTGGGCTAAAAAAGTCCAAAATCCACGGATTCTGAGATAACCTTAAAGAACCCTATAATTTTTTTATTTTTATTTATGATTTTCTACATGTTTTCGAGTTTGCTGGAATTGAAATCATACCCCATGAACCTTTAACACGTCAAGGTTTTAAGAAAGTGTTTTTTTTTTCCTACGATTCGGATTCCGCGACCCAACAAACGAATGGTAAACATGGTCGGACATCCGACTCCGAATTTTATTTTTTCTAAAGCCACGCGGAGGGAGACCTGTTGGCCAATCTTTTTTATATATTTTAACGGTTGCTGAATCCAAATCCGATGTCGAAAAAACTCCATCACAACAGGTTTTAAAGATTGTCTTCAAAATACCTCGTATTTAAGGTTTTATGAGGTTATTACAGAACTCCTCTTTGTACCACGTACTTAGCGAACCAGAATCCATATGGTATTCACCCCCATTTTTTGGGCTGTGCTATTAAGTTATAATGACCTGAATAAAATATAAATTGTCAAAATCTCATCAACTGTACTTTTTCATACTGATAAATCTTCTTTGGTATATACGAAAAAACTTTAAAGAATGCTCTTTATGAGATTCTAAGGAAAATAAGTCTTAAGGCTGTCTTGCTCTTTATTTTGGTGCCAGTGTGAAATCTAGTATCCAGTATCAAATCTACATCATTATTTCTGTGCTTTAAAAATAAAGAAGAATCTAGTTTTTGGGAATTTCTGAAATTTTTTAATGTTTAAGGAAGGAGGCTTAAAATTTTTGTATTCTTTCCTTTTTTTTAGATCTAATAACTATGTAGAACACTTAGTCCATTAAGTCTTTTTCTTTGGCATATCGTTAGCTTCCTACATGTACCAATTAACTTTTTTTTATTGACTAATGTTCTTTCTTTTCTCTTTTCATTACAGGTAAGCCTCGTTAAAATTAAAAAAAATAAAAAAATAAAAATGAAAAACCACCCGTTCCAAGGAAAGTGTGCACTTAATGATATCCTTCCACCCACGACCAAGGGCATGCATTCATTATGAGTGAAAAGTGCTATAAAGCCCGACAACAGGCATAACCGACCAGTCAACAAACCCATTAAGTTCATTTATAACTCCATAGTGAAAACGTAAAAAAAAGACAATGAAATATAAGCGATTTTTATAGAGGACGAGCAACGACAATTGAATACGCTGCAACTAGTTTTGGAAAAGGGACATGATTGAAAAAACATGTTTTAAAACTAAATATGCCGATAATGCACGATAAATCGAATTTGTGTAGAGCAAGAGTATTTTTTTTTTTATTTTAGAATTTTATATCCTTAACTTGAAAATCGCGTTAATTTTGAGTTAAGTATTTGTTTCTTATTTCTATTTATTATTTTGAATTTTTATTGCGTTTATGACTCGAATGAGAACGACTTTTCATAAAATTAAAAAAAAAACTTCTTTTACGATGGTTGAAAAAAAAAATATATATATATATTCAAATCTTCGAAAGAAACTTGAATTTAGGTGGAAAATCCAAAATCTTCGAAAATAGTGTTTCTCAAAAAAAAAAATGATTAAGATTGTATCTATCGATCACAAATTTTCAGGAAATTTGAAAGAAATTCTTAAAGTTTTCAGATGCTACTCATTCCTTAAGCTGCTTTGCATTCGTTTTTTTTTTTTTTATTTACTAGAACGAAGATGAAATACACTTAGAGACTCATCAGGATTATATTTAAAAATCTTTATCTTTTTTTCCTTTAAAATTTTGTTATTTCAATCCAATTATAAAGCGCCTTGAAATAATATTTTTGATCCCAGATCAATTTTTTTAAGTAATAAATGAAATAGCCTTAAGAACTATTTTAGAAGCATGATGCCATTATGAAGTATCAAAATTATGCGAGTTTAGGTTTGGTTTTATTTTTTAAATCAAAAACTTTCTCGACTATAGAATAAAAAAACTTTTTATTTATTGTACAATAAGTACAGCGGAAATGATAGGAAAGCTGATTAGATTTAATTTCTTCCATATTAAATAGCTTTTAAGTCAATGCATTAAAAGCTGAGAAGCAATGCATTTACTCTAAAGGATCTCTCGTATCAACACTTAGATCCTTTGTACAAATTGTGCATTTCTATTTATTCGTTTGACGCAGAGAATAATTGTAATCGTTTCGCCTGTTGCAAACATTTGCACAAATCTATTATACCCGTTCACCACCTCTGAAGGGTATTAAAAAGAAACGAGCTGTAGCTTCCCTCTTCCTATTCAGCGCAACTTTCATTATGAGTTTTATTGTCCTGGCGACCATTTGCTGCCCTTCTCTGTCAGTTTGTATGTTTAGTCTATGACGTAACGACAACAAAAACAATGGCAAAAACAACTATGATGCTAACGCTCATACGCACAGTGGTTCAAATACTGAACGTTCCTGATGTATTCCAAGCTAGACTTGGTTTGCATAAGAGCCATAATCAGTGTTTGAGTCAGAATTTACAATAAGTTATGACTGCATTTAAGCCATTTTAATATTCTTTGGAGTTTAAATTGCTTCTTTTATAAGTTGATATAGATATATTCAAAATTAATTTTAATTTGAAAACAAAATTTATTTAAAAAAAAAAATGTTTGGTCATAATATCGGTAAGGAAACGTGCTCTTATTCATTTAATATGTTACATTGAAAAAAGGGAACTTAATATATTATTTATATACAAATTTTTTGCGAAGAATAGTATTAATAGGATAGTTAAAAACTTATTACATTTCGTTGCAATTGCACGTAGCGTGACGTAACATTTGTGCGAAAGAATATGACTCAAGGATAGCTAAGTTTTTAATTAGTTGTATGCTTAGGTAACAATTAGGCTTTTACTAATGACTAATGGTCTTATCGATAAAAAGATATACGCAAAAATACGACTACGTTACGTTACAAAAAATACAAGTGATTTTTTGGTTTGCAAAATCGAAAAATTCTGCTAATGGAGCAAGTCCTTTAGTAATTAATCTTGTGTTCTTTAATTAAAAATAAAAAGAATCAACTATTCTCGCTTTTTTTCAGTTGGCGTTACGTTACTTATGTTTCCATTGAAAGCTTTTGCATAAATAATTTTTAACTCTTAAGATCAAGAAAAACATTTCAAACGTCCTCAATAGTAATAACTTCAGTAAATATATTTTACTTGTTAAAAAATAAAGGTAATATAAAGAAAAACATTTTCAGGGAAAACAAAAATATGCTCTTAAAAACAGACAAATCCGACTTAAATATGAACTTTTAGCTTGTACCCAGAATTTTTTTTTTTATATTACAATATTAGTAAAAGTATTAAGTTTTTTAAATTTTAATACTATGATAAAATTGAAAGGTGAATTTTGTTATATTTTTAAAATCCTTATTTATTTATCTAAATCTATTTCATCCCCTTAAAAGTAATCCCCTTCCGCTGCAGTACATTTGTTCCAACGAATTGTCCAGTTACTTTAGCAATTGGCAAAGGCCTCTTTCGGAATGGCCTTCATAGCCTTCTGCGATTCTGTAGACTTAAAATATTTTTTTTTTGACATGACTTTTTACTTTTCTGTAGAAATGCTTATATATATAGAAATAATTTGTGTTTCGTATTTTGTGACCACTGTCACTTCTAAAAAAAATTTTTTTTTTAAATATCACTAGAATCAAGGGCTAGAGATAATAGTTAATGAATGCACTTTTTCGTAAGATTAATTAAATTAAAACGGGGCAAATAAAATTTAAATTCAATTTATTACGTGTTTATGATGTTACAAAGTGAGTTGATATAAATAAAATTATTTCCTCTTTTTCTGACAAATCTAAGATTTGTTTTTTTTTTTAAAAGATGCTTAACTGAAAAAATTTTATTCAAGAAAAAACCACATAAAATATTTATAAATATATTAATTTATAGCTAGTTTCTGGGAGATTTTTTATAAAAGTATTATTAAATTTCTATTTAAATTATTTTATTATTTTTTTTGCC